>OX411312.1:41034658-41239658 GCA_948150685.1 Rhaphigaster nebulosa | reverse complement strand
TATCTTCAATCTGAATGTTCCCGCTATCAAATTTAAAGTGGCTGGGTGTACCCGAGGAGGGTAATGAATGTAAAAAATGATCAAAAAATGGAGATTATCTTTCTCTTCTTATAAACAAAAAAGTTATTTTTTATCAGTGAGTTGAGGGATAGCAATAAACCTAAATGGGCAAACTTCAAAAAGTTCTCCCGTAAAATTCCACTTTTTCATGTTTTAGCACTCCTGTTCTAAATGAGCGATATTATATTATGCTCTTTCAGTTATTTTTTTTTATGGCATTATCGGTGTTTACATTATTGTTATTATGTTATTAAAAATGATTTAAGTTGTTATTAAGAAAGACTTTTTTTTTTAATCATGAAGTTTTAAAGTAGAATATATATTAATAAGGAGAAAAAAACTCACAAAAAACTCAGTCTCCCTCAAATTACCATTTTTGGAAAGATTTGGGTTATAAACCCGTTAGAAAGATGCTGGGAGCGAGTTTGTGTAGGGTCAAACAATTATTTTTATACAACATATAATTTTTTTACAAAATTATTTTATACGTTATTATGACCTCTAGTGGGATCCATTCGACGTTGGCTCTAGATTAAATTATCGTGTCCTCTTTAAAAGGCGACAGAGCCTGCCTCCATTGAACTCTATTAGAATTTATAGCTACCAGTGCACGGCTGTTGTAAACAACGAAAATCAGATGCCAAGTGGGCCGTGACCCGTGCAGCGGAACTGGGGTATTTACAGTTTTGGTGTATTGACTTGTATTTGGTGTATTTACTAGGTTACATAACTCAGGAAATGTTAAACTAGAAACATATTTGTTTATAATTATTTAATATGGAGGAATGGCTAAAGTGAAGATTGTACTGAGATTCGAGAGCCAGGAAACCATAATAAACTAGCCAGGCAACAGGCATTGCAAGGAAGAATTAAAAAAAAAATTAAAGCGTTTTGCATTAAATTATTTTTTCGTTCACATGAAAAAACAATACCAATTTTTTTTTTACATGAATAATTCCAGTGGCGTATATTTCTTTGAGAATAAATGCCAGATATTTTGTGTCAATATCTGCAGCAATCATAAAAGATTGTTAGTTTAGCTGTAACAAGATTACCAGTCAAAATTAATGACCAATCAATTTTTGATTATACATGAAGAGAATAACTTCCTAAAGACTGTCTTGAAAAAGATAATAAATTATTTTTAATGTTTTAATAATATTATTCATAAGCCAGTTAAATGACCAAAAAGTATCAATATTTTTCTTCAGTACAAATAATTGAAAACATCATTATTTATGTTCAAAATATTCTTTTGTATTTTAAAACGTTCAACAAACTATTTTGAGTTTTAATTTTTTTTAAATGTTTCTTTATTATACTCTAAAGGACTGTTTTTACTGTACTGTTTTTACTTCCTTGTACGCAGTAAAGGAAGTATTATAATTGAGAAAATTTTCGGTTTTCAGATTTCAACGGAAATATCCATTTTAACCGTTTCTGAATCCATTTTGAATAGTTTCGCCGTGACGTCTATACGTACGCTCGTTCGTTCGTACGTATCTCGCACAACTCAAAAACGGTTTGCCGTAGAAAGTTAAAATAATTGTAATTAGGATTATTGTAAAATCTAGTTCTGAACATATCTTTTTGTTCACTACTTGATCACCGGAAGTGGTATTTTACTTGAAGGTCATTATTGATTTTCATCAAAAATTATATTAAAATATAATGAAAAAGTTCTCAAATTTGGTATTTAAGACTTTCATATTAATAGAAATAACATAATAAATCTTGGTGAAAATTAGCATACCGAAAGTGGTACTTTACTTGAAGGTCATATTAGATTTTTATAAAAAATTATATTAAAATATAATGTAAAACATCTCATATTTGGTAAATTAGACTTTCATATCAATTTAAGTAATATTATAGATTTTTGTTGAAATTGAAGACCCAAAAGGGGTACTTTACTTGAAGGACATAATAAACTTACAACAAAAGTTATATCGACATTTAATACAGAGATCATATGGTTCGATGATAAAGGTTATAAACGCGATTTTTTTTTCTACTCTAATTAAACAATTTTATTACTTGTTTTAAGTGTTAAAATTGAGTGTAAAATACTTTTTTGTCCCCATTTGTGTGCTGAACAAGTCTGCAGAAGGAGAATAAGATAAAATTAAGTGGGTTCTTCCGGAAGTATATCCGAATTTAAAATGTTGAAACCGTCGATTTCCAATGCTTTATCTAGTGGCATAGACAGTTCTAATGCTGTCAAGGAACACGAAAAAATCCCTTGTGAACTTTTTACCAACTGAAAGAAAATGACTTACAATAACGGAATAAGCCCTCTAGAAGCAAGAGCGTGTTTTTGTGTGTCAATGGATGGACGTAGCGAAGCCGAGTGTCATTTTTGAGATACTAGTAACCAAATTCAGGGTCACTTTTTGAGTTTAATAGGCGATTTATAGTTTAATAGGCGTACAACGAAGTCATGGGGTGTTAATATCAGATATCTTTTAAACTGAAAAACTATCATAATTTTATTCATGATAAAATGATCAAAAAATGGAGATTATCTTCTTTTTTGACAAAAAAGTTAATTTTTATCAGTGAGTTGAGGGATAGCAATAACTCTAAACAGGCAAACTTCAAAAAGTTCTGTAAAATTCCACTTGTTCGTGTTTTGGCACTCATATTCTAAATGAGCGATATTATATTATGCTCTTTCAGTTATTTTTTTTCTTGGCATTATCGGTGTTAACATTATTGTTATTATGTTATTAAAAATGATTTAAGTTGTTATTAAGAAAGACTTTTTTTTTTAATCATGAAGTATTAAAGTAGAATATATATTAACAAGGAGAAAAAACTCACAAAAAACTCAGTCTCCCTCCAATTACCATTTTTGGAAAGATTTTTGTTATAAACCCGTTAGAATGATGCTGGGAGCGAGTTTGTGTCGGGCCGAACAATTATTTTTGTATAACATATATTTTTTTTTTACAATAATATTTTATATATTATTACAAATATGCTTGTATTATATTTTTATCTTTTAAATATTCTATGCGTTTTTGCAAAAAATAAAATAAAAAATAACCTGTTTACTTTTTAAATTTCATAATCAATCCGAACAGTAATTCTTTAATTTGGTAATTTAAAAAAAATTGAAGTAAATAATAGTTCTGGCATTTTTAAATTATTACAATTCGTTATTAAAAAATATTAATTATTCATTACATGCAGGCATAAATACTTCTTTATTTTTATGTTTTTTTAGTAAGGAATAATATTTGGTTTATTGCTTAGTGCTATTTCAAATTTTAATTGAAATTTTAGTAAATTGATTGCCCCCCAGATAATGTATAAATATTATATTTAATACTTACCAGGGTAGGGAATAGTCAATGGTTCACCAATTTTTTTTTTTGGTGATTCTTCATCCAAAAATATTGGATTGGGCGCTCATTCCATTGGACCCTAGGAGTCGAGAAAAAATATGTATATATAAGTTTTAAAAATGAGGATTTGCATACTTTTTACTTATATTATTTTACATCTACAAAAAATATATAAACTTTTTTTTTTTTTTTAATATGAAATAAGACAAAAAAATAGGCTTGGTAAGGGAAATGTTTAGGCTGGAAAAAAAATAAATAAAAAGCCATTTAATGGTTTTTAGAGATGCTGAAATATTAACTTGGATATTAATTAAAAATTCTCTTTTTTGGATTTTCCATTGGCCTAAGCTAATTAAAATCTTTCGAGCATATCTTTTTCATAGTTAATGTAAACAAAAAAAAATATGCTAACGTTTTATGTAGATGCAAAATAATAGAAGTAAACAAATATGAAAAAATCCATCATTTTCAAAACTTTTAGATATTACATTTTTAAGGCCCATTGGACGAACTTCGTGACACGTGTCCAGTATTTTTGGGTGTAGGATCACCAAAAAATTTTTGGTTAAAATCGGTGATCCATTTAACTGTCCCCTCTCCTTGTCAGTACAGTGTTTATATAAACAGGAAGTATACAAATTTTGATTCTCCAAATTTCATTTGAAAATATATATATATATATATATATATATATATATATATATATATATATATATATATATATATATATAATTCACAATTTATAAATAAGGAATAAAGGCGATTTATTCATTATTATTTATTTTTCATTCGAAATAAAATTTGAATCCCAAATCTGAACCAAAGTTTCATAAAATAGGCAAATACGTAATTTATCCATGAACGAAATATAATTTTCTTCATTGTTTATTTTTATTCGATGATTTGACATTCAAATTTTTTATAAAAGTAAAATTATTTGAACTTAATCCTCCTACTGGGATTGGTTCAAAGTTCACAATTATCTCAAGACTTCTGAGTCAACCAGTTTTGACTGGATTTTTCCAGCTTTCTGGATAAAGGTATATTGGTCATTGTTTGAACATTCGCTTTCTGTGCACATCTGGTTTTCGTTCTAGCCAAAACCTGTAGTATTCAAGGATGTTTTTAAAATCACTTCTCTATAGATAATACCGTAGTATAGATCCATTTTCTGGCTCTAAGCGAAGTTCTAACAGTTTAATTAATTTAATAATTTTAAATTTTAATAAGTTTATTAATAAGTTAGCAGCATATAAGCAACTGTAAAAATAATAATAACAAGAAAACAACAGCATTGGCACAACATAGCATTGAAAATAACAGATTTGATTACAAGAATCCTGAAGTATTGGAAAGAGAAAATTACCCCAAAAAACAGAAGAATAATGGAAGCAATCCACATAAAATAGACAAGACCAAAAAAATATAGGCAATACAATAAATTATATGACTGACACAAAAAATCTAAATTGTCACTATGCTGATATTATTAACAAATTGAATATTAAATAACAATATTTAAAATAATGAGGATACGTACAAATTAGACATTAAAATAGATATTAAAAGAAGGCAACCAAATAAAATATTAGGAATAAAATCCAATAGTAGATTATCCGATAGTAGATAATTTATTTATGTATGATATAAAAAAATAAAGTAAGGGCAACAGCATAGTGTTAATTTTGATGCATGAGATATAAATAGATAAATAAATAAATAATATAGAGATAAATAAATAATAGCAGAGATTGATTAGTGCTAGAGATAATAACAGAGAAATTGTGGCAATAATAAAGATTGAATTAAAAATTTCACTCCTAGCAATATTTGTAAAGATTTAAAATATAGTTTTTATGGTCAAAGCAAATGTAATAACTAACTAATAAAATCAATAGATGGATTCAGTCAAAAGGAGTATAGAGATAATTATAATATGATATGAATTGTATGCAATGGTGTTATATGATTAATTCTGACAGTTGTATATGCTGTGTGATATTTGTAGTGTATAATAAAAGAGAAAACATGAGAATAGGGGGAATACCCCGAATCGTTGGTGTAGCAATGAGAAAAAAGGAATAAAGGAAAATAAAGAGATAAAGGAAGAAATTATTCCACAGACATAACAATTGAATTCTCATTCTTCCCACTATTAGTATAAAATATATAGAATTTATTAATAAGTTAATTAATTTTTTTTTGTTCTATTCCACGTCATATAAAATGTAATTAAACTAAGTGTAATACATTACTGTATTATTTTTATTAATAATTCTAAGACTAGATACACGATTGGAATTTATAATGGAAATCAACTGAGTGAATCTTTACCGGGATGGGTTCGCGGTGTTTGTACGTGATAACCGGTTCCGGCTATAGTACTCCAGCCTCTAGTAAAATTGTTTGTGGTTATGACGAACAGATTCCGTAGTGATTATAACACCAATATACTTATGTAATATGTTATTAATAAATAAAGTAAACAGCAAAAGTAAGATGGATAATAAATAAAGTAAAACCATTCACACAATCTCTGTTTCAATAACTGTTGTACCGAATAACGAATTAAATATTTGACTCAGTATTTGAGAGCAATTAATTTGCTAATACCTCAATCAACGATTGATGAATAAGAACTGAGGAATAAATAATTAATTATATATTATTCGAAACTAAATGAAAAAACTTTATGAATTATATGTTATTCGATATTGAATAATTTTTAATTCTAATTATACACTAGTCAGATTTGGTGTAATAAGGTCAATATTATTTATTTATGAATATAATTTAATTTAATTTTCTCTGGTGACACATATTGAATATTTTTACCAGAATGTACTGGTGTTTATGAAAATTTAAACATATTTGTTTAAATGGATTATTTCAGTGAAGTTAACCATTAATTAGAAAGATAATTTCTATTTCTTTTTTTTAAGAAGTACCTAAAATAAAACTGAATTTTTATTTAGATATGCAAACTAAACACTCGTGTAATTTAAAATCAATTACTGGAAATGTACATAAAATCGCTTTAAAGCTCGGACTAACATTTTTCTAGTTTAATCTGTTCTAACTCAAAAAGTTATCATATTATACAAGACTACACGCAGTTTTTACTTGTTATTTTAAAGAACAATACCATAGTTTAAAACTTTATTTATTATACACATTAATATTTATTATTAAATACTATAGTTTTTATTCAAGCACTATTAACAATTTATGTAATATTAAAGGTATAATTTTCTTGTTTTAGGAGAATGTAAGAATGAAAATATATTAAGCTAAGGATAATTTTGTCAAGTGTCAAAAATATGTTAATTTTTAACGTAGAATTACGTTCCTCCATCTGAGGAGTTAGGATAGAATAATTTGAATACGCTTTTAGTGTCATTTTTAAACGCTCATAGCCCCGCTTCTATAAATGCTAGAAAGCAAGAATTGGTATCATTTAATAGAGGAAACGTGCCATTAGAGATTGCAAAAAGAATTTTTGGATTTGGCCTTAAGGCAAAAATATAGCGAGCAAAGCTGACCAATTTTGAGTGTTGAGTTGGTGACGTCACCGCTTCTCGTTCATTTAAACTAATGGACCTATTTCGATTTGTTGATTTTGATGTTAGTTATTATTTAATCACTTACTATACACACTTCGAATTCAACTTCCAGAGAATAAAATGTATTTCAGCAGTGAATTTTTTTTCGCCCGAAAATGAGCACTCAAGTAATCCTAAGCTCTTAAAACCTCTCCTGGTGTGTGTGGTAGACACAGACTCTATTATCTTTTTAAAGGGATCAGATATTCTAATTCACTAGATTAAATAATAATAAACTATCGCAATTGCAGTCATAACAACTAATAATAAAAAATGAAATTTATATCTTACGGCTGTGTTCCTTATCGTCACGTCTCGTCCTTAAGTATAGATTCAATCCTTCAAGCTAGTAGCTTGCTACAGACTGGCACTCCAGCCGTGATCTCTCACTACCCCGGCGAAAATATATCACATGGAGGATCCGACGAATAACTTACAATTGATACGAGTCTTCGTGGAAACGTCGCGATATGGAGCTAATGATAACGATTCGACTCATTGTTTTCCTTGACACAAAAATAACCGTTACCCCTCTTAGGAATCGTTTTGCCTGATTACGTAAGCACTGTCAAAAGCAGAGAGTTGCGAAACCTTCAATAAATATTAATAAACCGTGTACTGCGATTGACAGAACACCCCGGGTGCCCGAGCGGTATGTCCAAACCTAAAAACAAGTCTACGTGTAATCGATCGAACGTGTTTTCGATATCTTATGTAATTTACCATGAGTCCGAAGGGTTAAGCCAGTAAGCGTTTTTATATCTGAAACATCTACAGGCTGCCACTGACGATCAATCCAATGGAGCAATTGAGTGAGGGAACTGGAGTGCCTGGAATGAACATTTCAAGGGGCCCAATGAGTGGAGTGATCGACTTCACTCCATTGTTCCGTTTTCTAACGAACGGAGATCCATTTTCACTCCCAATGAAAATTAATGGCATATAAAAACTGCCTCCATAATAGCCAGAACGTCAAATGAATTAACCATTACTCAAAAAATTAAAAACAATGGAAATTTTAAGTATATTATAAATCCACCTAAAACTTTTATTTTCTTTTAATTAATATTTATATTTTTAAACTTTTTTTTTTATTTACGCAGTAAAGGAAGTATTGTAATCGCGAAAATTTTCGGTTTTCAGATTTCAACGGAAACAACCATTTTTACCATCCCTGAATCCATTTTGACTAGTTTCGTCGTGGAGTCTGTACGTACGTTCGTACGTCAGAAGCCCAATAGATAAGTCAGGAAGCAGGATTACTAGCCGCCAGGAGAATTAGTCTCAGAAGTTCTTTACGCTATATCTCAGCTAATAATGGTCCGATTTAAATGATTTTTATTTCGTTTTGTAGGGAATAAAAGCACCAAACAAATTCTACGTATCTTGAAATGTAAAACATCCTCAAATATTGAGGGGGGGGGGGAGGGTTACAAAAATTTTCTATTGAAAGTCTAATATGACCTTCAAGTAAAGTACGACTTCCGGTTTTTCCAATTTAGACCAAAATCTAGTATGTTATTTAAATCAATATATAAGTTATAAATACCAAATTTGAGAAGTTTTGCATAGTATTTTAATATAATTTTTGATAATCAATCAATTATGATCTTCAAGTAAAGTACCACTTCCGGTGATCAAGCAGTGACCAAAAAGGGAGGTTCGCAACTAGATTTTACAACAATCCTAAATACGAAATTTCAACTTTCTACGGCTAGCGGTTTTTGAGTTATGAGAAATACGAACGAACGCACGAACGAAGGTACGTACGTACGTACAGACGCCACGACGAAACTAGTCAAAATGGATTCAGGGATGGTCAAAATGGATTTTCCGTTGAAATCTGAAAACCGAAAATTTTCGCGATTACAATACTTCCTTTACCTCGTACAAGGAAGTAAAAATTACAAAAGGTATGTAGAGAAAAAAATAATGGGACAAACTCTTGAGATTATAAATATTAAAATTAAAAAAAAAAAAAAAACTTATTTAACTAGCGAGTAAAGTTGACCGATTTTGTTGGACGTCACAAAAACAAGAGAAAAAATAATAATAGAGAAGCATTCCAAGTAATTCTACGCCTTTAAACTCATGCCTTATGTGGTAAATACAGTCTCTATCCAATTTTATTAATAGTATATATATTTTTCATAAAAGAAAATGGATGAAAGAAAAATAAAATTAAAATTAACTATCAAGAAAGAACGTCTATAACAAGCAACAGCTCTTTTTCTTTTCTTTTTTTTTTAAATTAATATAACCATTAAATTACCAATTAGTCATTAAAAAGTATCGAGATTGCTGGTTCAATTCAAAAATAGACCTAAGAATGCAGACCATTAAAAAAAAATTAATGGGTCTACTTGAAGCATTCTACCAATCCAAGAAAGGTTCCTCAACTTCCTCAAGAGAAGTTGTAGTAGTTCTTGCATAGCCATAGCGAGAGTGCAGAAACCTGATCCTCCTGTTTTGCTTGCTTTATCAGTAGTCGTCAGTCATTGAACTTTCAAACATTAACCGTCCTCTTCATCATACAGTTTAAATTTTAGTTTCAATACTTTAGTTTTATTAATTTATAATAAATTATAAATAAATATGAATATAACGTAAACATAAACCAAATTCGTAAACATCGAATTGGAAAAGAAAGCCTATTTATATTCAACAATATCATGAGTATGAAGATAAGAACAGGTGAAAGCAAACAATTGATCAATTTTATCTTACTACTGGTTGAGTTATCTTTTTGATAGCTGAGTCTATTGAAAGATAAGGCTGTATCTGGGCGTAGCTATTATCAATATTTTTAATTGGTGTTAATTATACTCGAGCATTCTGTTTTTAATGTAGCATTATATTACAAACCATAATAATATTCTAATAGTAAAATAGATATAGATATAATAATATACTACAAGTACATTCCGCGTAGGACTGAATCGATCGTTTAAGGAACTGCATGAGTCCATGTTTATGTACGTTCACTCTCAAATATTTATCTCTTCCATTTATAGAACAAATTATCATTTATTCATTTCCCTTTCATTTGTACACCAACATTTCAGGGTATTCCCCATCTAATGGATGCACTTCTATAAATAGCGTCTGGGTCATTCTCATGTGACTTGTCAAATTCGCATCATTTGAATTCGAGGTTGTTCTTGCATACCTCTAATTATTATGGAGTTGACTCCAATTTTTGTATATATTATTGGTGAGTACACCTGTCTTTAGTAAATAGTGAATGGCCAAATTATAAAAAGTAAATTCCGGTTAAAATGGTTATGAGGTCATCGATAGTTTATTTCTACAGAGAATGGTGAAAACGAGAGCTCAAGCATGTTACCATTATTATTTCGGGTTATATTTGTTTTATAAGGTACTAATCCAGAAAGTCTGACCTTGGACAATATCTCATAATGTTAACAACTGATATCATAGTGGTAACATACTTGAGCTCTCGTTTTCAGCATACTCTGGAGACATAAGTTCTTGATGATCTCATAATCATTAGAAATGCTAAAAAAAAAATGTATTACCATTCATTAAAAAAAAAAAACACTTTTTCTTTGTAAGTGCTACTCTCAATCTGAGCTAAACTTTTTTTCATCAATGTATGCCAATGTGGGCAGTAGCATATTCGAAAATTTTTAATTTTAAAATTTACTTTAAATGTAAATATTTTGGCCATTCGCTATTTACTAATGGTCGATGTAATAATAATAATAATAATAATTATTATTATTATTATTAGAGACACTGCCTTGCAATTAGTCTCTCAAGAAGTTGCGTCCAACATTATTACCAACAGCGAACGACTGGAAGAATGGAAATCGAAAGCATTACATGGGAGGTTTTATCACCAGCTCCAGTAAACTGAAATAGATAAAACTTTGTCTACTAGCTGGCTAGTTAGAGGAAGTCTGTTCCCCGAAACAGAAGGATTTCTTATAGCAATCCAGGATCAGGTCATAGCAACTTAGGTCTTACTGGCGACACGTCTTGAAACAACATAACGTATCAGACAAGTGTAGGCTCTGTGCCAGCACATACGAATCTATTCAGCACATAACTGGAGGATGCGGTGCGTTGGCTGGCACAGAATACCTCAAGAGGCATGATGATGTTGCCAAAATCTATCACCAGGCGATAGGACTAAAAAGAAAATTATTAAATGACTTGATGCCATATTGTAAGTACAGTCCTAAAGAAATCGTCCAGAGGGTAGGGATAAGATTGAATTGGAATCAGTCGTTTACAATAGACCATTCCGTGACCCACAACAGACCTGATATCGTGCTGATTGATGATAATATGAAGACAGCATAGAAAATAGATATTGCTGTGCCGAATGATGGAAACACTAATTCAGTATGTGCAGAAAAAATTCGAAAATATCAAGCTCTAGCAGCTGAACTAAAAGATCTGTACAGACTGGATAAAGTGATTGTGAGGGCTATTGTGATCTCCAGCAATGGTCTGATACCAGTGTCCACTGTGGAAGCAACTGAACGGCTGGGCCTCTCGACGGGTGTTATAAATGAAGCCCAGAAAGTTGTGCTGTTGAATACCTCAAGGATTGTAAGGAGTTTTCTAAACATACAATAAAAACGACTAAACAAACAGTGACCTGAGTGGTTGGAGTTGATGCTCCCCCTCTTCAGGAAAAAACCTTTTTCGAAAGTGTCGAAAATTAATAATAATAATAATAATATTAATAAAAGGCTTAGCGAACCCGAAGGTCCGATGCCGATACCACCAATCGCTGTCTGTCTACAAACCTCGGTGCACCGACTACCGTCCATACCCAAATCCATTAGATCACCATTGACACAATCCTCCCACCTACGTTTCGGTCTACCCCTGAGACGTTTACCAGTCCGCTCAGCGTATATTAACTTTTTAGGAATTCGTTCCTTACTGAGCCCGACAACCTTGCAAGCCCATTTCAACCGTCGCGATATACTTCGATTATATTAACAGGGTGCATGCCCCGCAATTCCACGTTGTGTAACTTCCTTAATTCTCCAGTTGACTCATCTTTTTCGAACCAAATATTTTACGCAATACCTTATTCTAGGAGACCTTAAGGCGCTGTTCGTCCTTCAAGGTTAGCAGCCACGTTTCACACCCGTACAGAACTGTAGGAAAGATAATAGTTTTGTATATTCGAGCTTTTAAGTTTCTAGACAAAATGCGTGACCTAAGTAATATTGATGCCGAAAAATAACAAGCATTCCCCGCCTTTAACCGCGCCTTTATTTCCTCTTGAATTTCGTTTTTTTCTGGTAATCATAGAACCCAAATACTTAAATTTCTCAATGTGTTCAAACCTATTTTCTCCTATATCTATATCATCAAAATCGTCGCTGTTTCTGTTGCTAACCATATATTTCGTCGAATCCTTATTTATTTTGAGGCCAACCTCTTTAACAGCTTTCATCAACGCTGTTGTATTCAGTTTTATAGTTTCCGCGTCCTCACCTAATAATCCAAATCAACCGCAAACCCAAGCACGGATATTGTAGAATTTAAACCCCTTTCGATAGGCATCAGTTGTTCGATGTACTCACCAATATTATATACGAAAATTGAAGCCTACTCCATAATCATTAAAGACATACAAAATAAAGCCTCAAAGTCAAATGACGCAATAAAAATATCCTTATAACTGAATTACATATGATAAATCATTACATAGACCATAATTATGCCTTAATCAAACTTAAAACAAATCTACTTCTTCATCCATAGCAAATGAATATTTTCAATAAATGGAAACTTTTTACGCAGATACATAATTTATTTTTTCGTGTTTTTTTTTCATTTATTTTTAATTATTAATTCATATGTTATGTTATATAATTATTTAATTTTTTTTTTTTTTACACGAATCGGCCATCAAGGACCACGCGAATATCACTTCATAAACTTCTTCACACTCTCGCTCTTCCTGAGTCCATTTTCTCCCTCGTCTCTCCTTCCTTCCTGCAAGAATCCCTTCTTTTAGTTTTTTTTTTCCGAAAAGCTCTCTATCCAAGCAGTCCTTATCCTTGATTTTTAGCCTATCCAGCTCCTCTTTTATTTGTTTCACATATCCACCTATACTCTAATAGCTTAAGACTTTGTCGAAAACTTTTTTGTTCAGCCTCTTATTGTTTACATATATTTATATTTATATCTTATGATTAATATATAATTATTTAATATTATAATAAAACAAACAAACGCACAAATGATTATGTATAAAATATATAATCATTTGTGCGTTTGTTTGTGATCATGTAACTTCCGAACGAACTGACCGATTAATGCCAAATTCTCTCAATATATTTGAGTATTCAAGAAGATGGTTCATAGCCATGCTTCATAGATAGGTGGCACTGTAGTCGAAACTATAAGCAAATTCTATATTTATAAGGTGGCACTGCAGTTATGTTATCTGGATGTATTAGTGTACATTTTTCGTTTTACATTATTAGTGAACATTTGTTTAAACTTTTAATATTTTATTCTTTAAAAGAGGTAAGTGATTTAAATAAATACCTCGAATAATGTAAGGTCACACTGTGATATGCCTATCCACAATATATGCAGCCTTTTCAATGTAACCTCAATCGAAAATCTTAGATCGCCATTTAATTCATTAAAAAACATATCAAAAATGTATAATTATTAAATGATCCATTTATAAAATTTAAGACATTTGAAAAATTTAAAATATTTATGAGATGTCAAAATTGTATCTTTATATATACATATATGCCACGAGAAAGAACACAATCAAATAAACCTTTGCGTATAATGAAATTTACCCCTATTTCTACGGTATCGTCTTGTCTAGGAAACAACCATAAATACCGAATTTCAGCCCATTTAACCGTAAGGGGGCTGACTAGATGTGCCCAAATGTTGCGGAGGAAATATATATATATATATATATATATATATATATATATATATATATATATATATATATATATATATATATATTAGACATCCCCATAACCCCCAAAATTCTGTATTAGAATTTATGAAACGAATTTAAAATGTACCCCTGAACCCTTCAGCAGATTTTCGATACAGTGCAAAAGTCTATTATTTCGGAGGGAAATACGGCAGTAAGCATAATAGGTATGATAAAATATAGAAAAAACAAATAAAATATAAAAAATGTTTTCTTGTTTTAGTAGCTAATATCTTATTGCAATATTCCACCGAATGAATATTCTTAAACTACGATTTAACAATGAATCCTGTTCAAGATTAATGTTCAATAAAATAATAATAAAATTTAAACAATATCTCTAGCATACGTATACATAAGCGCTTCAACATTTCAAATAAATATTTTGGAGTAACACAATTCTAGAACTCAAAATAGGCAAAGAACCTAGAAACGATAGAGTTATGGATTCCAGGACAAAGTTTCTAACTTGTTGAGATACAATCAGCGAAACGACGAACAGGTTTTGTAACGAACGGGTTCCAGCATCTATTTATGGAACCAGAATGTTTTAATGGGAGTCTAAACGATTCATAGACAAGTATTCTTAGACGGAACGGGTTCACGATAAAAGTTAAGTTAATAATTTTAGAAAATTTTGGATATTTGTATTTTATAATTCTTTTAAAAATTAAATTTCAATATTAATTTTTAATGAAATCTAATGCATTTCATTTGCTTTGTAAAATATTTTTATGGTCAAAAACTTTATTATGATTGTTCATTTTATTAAATAGAATTATTATTTAATTTATAGTATTAATCAATATAGATTAAGAAATGATAGAACCGCTTTAATCCCACATTAATTAAATTAATAAAAACTTTTAACAAAATAATTATTTCAAAACATTATTTTATTTTGTAAAGTTTTGGTCCTCTTTTAAAAACTTATCGGCCATTTTCAAACTTTAATTGCTGTGACATAAATCAAAATATAAAATTTTCTTAATCATACTACTAAAAGCAGTACTTGTTATAATTTTAAATGCTCAGAATTTTCTAATTTTCTTTTTTTTGGAACATTCATATCAAGTCTTTCATTTTGGTGACATTTCACATGGGTTTTTTTCATAGCATTTCTAAAATGCATAATTTAAATAAATATTTATCAACACATTCTCAACACTTTAATTATTATTTGAAAACCATAATTTAATTTTGGCATAATGAGTTTGTAAAAAGTTTTTATTTATTACATAATGGTGATATTCAGTGGTTCTATCATTAATTAAAATACTTTAATAGTAATATAAAAAATTGATCTCTTCGAGGATTGTCTAACTTCGTTTTCATATATATATATATATATATATATATATATATATATATATATATATATATATATATATATATATATATATATATATATATATATATATATATATTCAATGCCACAATAAACCAGAGATTCGCGTTAATTTCCTTTTTCCTAAATTCTGATTTATTATTCCTCTAGAATTTTTCAGTAAATTTTGTCTTCGTTTTCTTGATTTTACTATTTTATTCAATTCAAGTAGAACTACTTTAAATTATTTCAAATTATTTAAATTTAAAAATAGGTGATTTGGAAATAAATACTAAACAAATATATCAGAAATCTATTTATTTTACAAGAAGAAGAAAAAAACATAAAATAGTCTTGACTAATTTTAAAAGCTCATGAAATGAATTAAGAAAATCATACTGTGCACATTAAACATATAATATTATTATTTCAATAATTTTATTATTTACTTCCTTTAAACAATTATTTTTACTAATAAAGCTATTTAAATTAATTGCTATATAAATTAAAAGTACTGTACTGGTAAAAATATTTATCCATTTACGTATTTTAATTTATTTATTAATAGACCTGATTCGATTTTTAATCCTAGATTATTTTTGGCCCTAGAATTTTTTATTTCTTGATGTCAAACCGAACAAATATATCTGTTTTCGTCCTGACAGTTTAAGTCTTATACCGTAAGATCAGAAATCTCCGATAGTTTTTATGGTAGCAATATATCAATTATACATTATTATATTTAATTTAATGTATTAATTATTTTATCTATTTTTTATTTTTTCCTATGATGCATAGAAAATGAATAATTTTTCAAGCAATTAAACGACATAGAACATAAAAGTTCCACAACAGTCAATGAGATAGGCTCTTGTTGAGTTGTGCTATATGTTCCAACAGCATTGTTTTACGCTAACGAATGTCGGAAATACTAATTGTTTGAAGGTCTGAGCAGGCTGACGAGGGTTATGCTAAAATTTAATATTTTTAATTAGACCAATTATTAATAAATTGTTTCCTTCAGTATCATAGCTTGAGGAAGTGTGTATAATATGCTGACACAAAGGCAATGTTTTTAATATCTCAAGGTGAACCTGTACGGCCTAGAATGTTTCAGTCAAGAACGCGTAATTGCACAACCAAGTGCCTCATGAATCATATATATAGATATATAAGTTGATTTTCATATCAAAATCTATGTAAATATTTTATTTTGGCACCATGATTATAAATTGTATTAACTTATTTCATTATTATTTTACAATTATGCTTTTTTGAACAAATCGCAAAAAAAAAAATCATAGTAACACTGACATAAATACATTACATAAAAAAATGATAGTAATATTTATATGTATATATTTGTTGAAGGCTACAGGTTATAATAATACAAAAAATGATGTCACAAATATTTGCTTAAGGGAAAAAAATAAATAATTTTTAATCAAACTATTTAGTTAGGTAAATATTTTTAATCAAATTTTTTTTAACTTCATTTATACTTATACTATAAAATTCATTTATTCATTCATTTATACTTATACTATAATTATACTATAAAATATTTGCTTAAGGGAAAAAAATAAATAATTTTTAATCAAACTATTTAGTTAGGTAAATATTTTTAATCAAATTTTTTTTAACTTCATTTATACTTATACTATAAAATTCATTTATTCATTCATTTATACTTATACTATAATTATACTATAAAATATTTGCTTAAGGGAAAAAAATAAATAATTTTTAATCAAACTATTCAGTTAGGTAAATATTTTTAATCAAATTTTTTTTAAACTTCATTTATACCGAACTCAAAGTCGTAAATCATTCCCTAATCAAGGATTGCGTTTAGATACACAAATAGGTATATATGGGATATAATAAATACGGGATTTTATATTAGGATTTTCTAAAATTTATTAAGGTTTAATTTGTAATGACAGTTTAAAAGTCTTATACCGTAAGATCAGAAATCTCCGATAGTTTTTATAGTAGCAATATATCAATTATACATTATTATATTTAATTTAATGTATTAATTATTTAAATCAAAATATCCATTAATATTCCACACTTATAACGGTTTATACATTCCTAACGGTGAACTGTTCTGTTTTAAGAGCACAATTTTTTATATAACTTTAAAAATATACTTAATTTTTTATAATAATAAACAGAATAAGATAAAAAGTCAAGTGAAAACATACAATAAAAAAATATAATTGTTAAAAGAATGTAATTTTTATTATGATGTATGGTAAAATAACATAGGAATGTTTTCCTATTAAATTTCTCTGATATATCTGTACTCAAACACCCACTAAAGAATGCATTTATAATGAGATAGAATTCCACCAATCTAATAGTTTTCATAGAGAGAAAATCCTTTTATCTTAAAGGATAAAATGTCTTAATTCTTTACTATGATAAAGTTTTGATGTTACATAGTCATTCTCGAATAAACAAAAAAACGCAGCATTTCAACAAAATTATTTAAAAATTACTTTATATATCAACAATAATAATTATATAATTATCATTTGGAGAATTATTTAATTTTCTATGTCGGACAGAACATAGAGTTGTTAATAAAAACGCTGCAAATTATTAATCTATGGTTTTATACTTCCAAATAGTTACATTATATACCAAAAAAAAAATTGTTGTTAATTCTTTGGTAAAATGCTTCATATTTTTCCTTTATCTCCATAAATAGCCGAGATAAAGGCAAATGAAACCTTTAATCGGGCGCAATTTTAAAAAGGCGGGTATTAATTTCGAGTTCCGAGGATCATCCTGGTAACCTTTGAATTTCGGGTCAAATCTCATAAAAATCGGTCCAGCAGTTCCGGAGAAAATCCGCAGACGGCGGACGGACGGATTTTTATTTTTTACTCGATTTTTTGATTCTAAGTTCCTTACTGTAAAAATGTTCGAAGCAAAAGTTTGATTTGTGGAGGACAAATTAGATTCCTTCTTAATGCGTTGTGTTCATACGCTCAGAAATAATTTCAAAGACGTTTTTAACAATGACCAGTCATCGACTATAATAGATTCCATTCAAAAATCTATTAAATATAATTCGAAAATTGTTTTCACCATGGCCGTTTTTTTTTTAAACTGAACAAAGGAGACCCCACTTCGTTTGTCTGAAATATATTTTCTTCTTTTATTATTTAATTTTGCAATTAACTTGAATAATGGGTCATTAACATTTCAAAATGTGAATCATATCTTTGGATACGTATCTTCATTCTGGATTTTTTATTGAAATCTTTCATGACTAAAATAAAAATTCTTAGAATACAATAATTTCATCTAAATCAGTTATTGGGGAGTCTAAGTATGCTGAAATATATTGGGGAACGGAAACAATTGAAAATATATACATATGTTGTTTTAATTACAGTTTTGGAATCAATGGATATTAAAAATAGGCAATTAAAAATAAAATGTGATCTATAAAATATTTACTGTTGCTATACTATCACTGGAACATTCCAGAACAAAGTTCCAAGATTCTCAAAAAGCATTTTATTTTCTACCTTCCATCCCTGTCGGGAATACGGGTATCGGCAGACGCAATGCGTTTGCTACTAATATTCACATTATATGTTTATATAGTTGTTTATATTATAAATGTTATTGGTCTGCATGTGCAAAATACATTTTATTTTATATCTCTGGTTCTAATGAAGATAGAAAAATGAGTTTAGTATCAAAATGTCCCTGTTGACAAGCGAAAAAATTGAAAAAAAAACCTATCGAAATATTCAAGTCTTAAGCATGGTAGCAATACTAAATATATCAAAAACGCCTTCAAAATAGTGATTTTTTGGGGGCAGGAGGAGGAAACGTTATTAGTTTTCTCAAAAACCGAGCTCTGGTTTTTTGGAGGTTTGGATTCATCACCCAAAAATAGTAGTACACTTTACTACTAATTTGCAAAAAAATTGAAAAACAAAATGTTCTTTGCTAAAAATTCGGCCAACCCCTTCAGTTTTTTCAAAACAGTTTTACACTTTTCTCTTGCTTCAAATGTACAGTACAGGACCCTGAAATTTCGCACAAAATTTCGCGGTGTTAAACACAAAATGGGACATTTCCTAGGATCAGTAAAAATACGTTTTTGGGAGCCTAAATCACAACCTTGATTATTAATTTTTTAATTTTATTTTCAGCATAAAATGTCAGTTAGAAAATTAATTGTATACGTTTGTTTTATTCGCTATAGTTTAATTTTACAAACGCTTGTTTAACAACTTAGAAGTCGGTCGGTGTATCGAAGATATAACTAAAAATGTAAATTGTTATAAAATTCTATCCAATCTTACAAAATTAAGAAACGTTCCGTCTTAACATGAACAGAAAATTAAATCTCTGTTTTTTCGTAAAAAAAAAAAATAATAATAAATAAGACAAACTTACTTTAGATTTTTTTTTCAAGCCGCAGAGGTAAATCAATATTTCATAATTATTTATTTTTAACGCAATAACAAAGAGATTTAAAGATTTGTTCGTATTATTTCTCGTTCAAACGAAATTTTCCTTTATTTATTGTAGTCTATCACTATTAGGTTCTTTTTTAAGCTCTTAAAGTGAAACAGCGCTCGCTGTTTATCTCATCTTATGTTTATTAGTATTAGTGATGCCTGAATTGGCGAAACGTTGACTTATAAATTATTTACTGATGTTTGAGAGAGTTTGCTTTAGAATCTCAAAATAATAGTTTTTGCTTCTTATTTTTGAGTTTTTGCTCTCTTTAATTATGTTTATTACAACAGAACTTCCAACTTTAGGCAGTCGAGGAAATAAATTATTTTGTTTTTCAATAAATTTCAGCTGTTTTGAATAAGGTCATATATATTATTATATGATATAATAATTGTTCGAAAACGTAGCATCAGAGGACAGGTTGCCTGTTGTGCCAAAAATAGCCTGAGGTCCGTTGGCACTCTATAATTTTAACCTTGGCAGGGCTGCTCTGTATACTAATGTGAAGGATAAAAAACTTTACTTTTTGTAATATTTGTTTATTTATTATTTACATATGAAAATTCCATTGAAAACAAATTCACACATAACTGAAACCTTTAAGAATAATTTAACAAAATTTCATCCGTTCGTCTGATCTTATCTGATTTATCAGTCAATTTTACGGTCTCAAAAACTTATAAAAAAATATATAATAAAAAATCTATTTAAATCAAGTACAACAAATTCGCTCACTTATTACTCTAACATTTAGGAATGAGGTTCAATTTATTAAACTACATGAGTATCCAATGACACATATTTTAACACCAAACTTGCAGGAAGCACTAGACTTATTCCGCTGTCGAGGAATTCTTAAAAAGATGTGTCAAGTCTTTGACTTGAACTGCCTGAACAACAGTTAATAAGGCAAGGTGCCCGAAATTCGTCCCGTCCCCTAAATTCGTCCCTCCAGTTATCAAGCGCTGACAGTATTTCTAATTGCTAAAACACTTCACTACCACCCATTTGGCTCTTGACAGTAAAATAGTCGTGACAGTTTGTGTTTTGTGGTTGTAGTTTTTGATCAACTACAGATCAAACCGCAGATTCTGGTGCATCGAGGAAAGATATTTTTTATATTATCATTACTATTCGTAGACTGGAGTATTGTTTTTATGTTCAAATTGTCCGAGACCCTTACGTTTACTAGTTAAGATAGAGAAAACAGCCATTGTTTTCTTTGGTCGAGTACTAAATTCGTCCCCCTCACGTGATTGTTCAACTCGTCTGAAGACAAACGAAGAGAAAAATGAATTAAATGTTTCAAATGGTATCCCGAACTGAATGCGTTCTTGCCAAAAGTAGAGAAATTTGTTGGTAATGGATGGATAATTCGTGTCATTTTTCAATTAAAAAGTTTTAAGTATTTTAATATAAATAAAAGTTATTTGACTTAAAATATATAGTAAATTGAGAACTTAATTAGGGACGAAATAAGGGCCACTCTTTTAATATCTTAACTTTTTTTTTTAGCTGAAAGGAAAGATTATTTAGTTTTGGCCAATAACTATACCAGCATTTTTGCTATATAACAGAGCTGCTTGTATAATTTTTTGGGAGGAATTTTAAACTTAAGTTTAATATTTGAAATTTCGAATTTGACTAAGGGGGCGATATTTGGACACCTCCCCTTATAGCATTCCTACCAAGGCTTCAACCTCGGTAGGAAACGGTGTTTAATTAGAATAAGATGATATACAGAGTGTCCTTTTTAGATGGCCCGGCTGAATTTCTCTTGAACCGATAACGTTATAAAAAAAATAAAAAATACGTATTTAATATTTTTCAGTCTAGTTTAAAATTTAGACCTGTTTTTGAAAAAAAATAAACGGGGTCTCTCTGATTCAGTACAACTTTAAAATTTCAAATAGAAATATATGCCTTCCGATACACCATTTTAACGGATTTTTGAAACTGAATTCAATGGTGAAACCAGATTTTAAATTGGTCAATAAATTACAAAGTTATGGTACAAAGTTTAAAAAAGAATAATGCTTTTTGTTAGCTATTTTTAATAATAAAAAAAATCCATACTACATACAACCAGAGGTTGGTGAACCTACATTTCATGTTCGAACTGCCTACCCTCTTCGACGATGCAAAGGTTGGGGCTCTTCTTAGCCACTCTTCGCTGGTTCTCAGTGCGATGTACTGACTCGATGGATCGACAAGCATTTTCCATTCTTTACTACAGTTCTTCAACTGATGCTGCAGGGTTATGATTGGCATAAACGCTGCCAATCATATTATTTCTGTTTGTTCACTACATCTTTAAAACAAACCTTTATTATGAATCACAGCTAAAAAGATAACAAACACGATGTGACCCAATTAATTCATGTGTAACAAAAAAAAAAAAATGTAAAGGCAATTTAAAAGAATTAATACCGAAACAAACAAAATGTATTTGTACCATAACTTTGTAATTTATTGACCAATTTAAAATCTGGTTTCACCATTGAATTCAGTTTCAAAAATCCGTTAAAATGGTGTATCGGAAGGCATAGATTTCTATTTGAAATTTTAAAGTTGTACTGAATCTGAGAGACCACGTTTATTTATTTTTTTTTCAAAAACAGATCTAAATTTTAAACTAGACTGAAAAATATTAAATACGTATTTTTTATTTTTTTTATAACGTAATCGGTTCAAGAGAAATTCAGCCGGGCCATCTAAAAAGGACACCCTGTATAGCATGGAGGAACCTGAAATACAATAACAGTCTTATTATTTTCAGTAATATTCTTCCCATATTTATTATATCGTCGGTCATTATGTGAAACCTCGTAAATTCAGCTGTTTTAATTGAGTGTTATTTAATTATTTTATTTCGTCTGAATTTTACGCACAGCAATTAATTGTTATTTTTTTCTGTTTGATAGTATATTACTTGCTGATACTATTTAAAAAAGCATAAGTTTTTTCTCTGGTGAAAATGTTGGTTTTGACCGGCGATATCACCCAAATATTACTCGCATGGACTGTATCAAAAACTTTTTAACGATCTAAAAACTCTACAATCATTTGATTCACGTACAATTTCCGGAGCTAGCTTCGTTGCGATAGGAATTTCCGGTCGAAAAGCTACAACAAAGCCACTCTATCAGACAAATTGTCGCTTTCGGCGCGCTTTTGTATATACAATGACGCGCGTATAATGCCGCTCGATGAATATGACACAAGATCTATATCGGTCGATGAAGGGTCAGTTACCCTGTCCTACTTTTTACATTGTTATAACCTATTTTCGTCCTTACATAATTATCCTTTTTTCACAACCTGCCAATTCAATTTATTTGATAGGTAGCATGATGTTAAGAGATGGTAACAGCATTATGCAGACATTATTATTTTTAGTGTGGCAATAATAAATAAGAGAAGAGCAAAAAGTATCAAAAGTAAAAAAACAAAAAGGGTTTTGGACAAGCTTCAGGTTATTTGTTTTATTAATGCATTTTTATTATCCAATAATTATACAAAATGTAAATATTTACAATAACCATCCATTAATTTTTTTTTTAAATAATACTTTTTGATGTTTTATAATTTATTATTGCCACTTTAATATTTAGCGTTCTGGAATGAAAGAAGACTCATTTCAAAGCGATTTTAATTCTCTACAACGTTTATTTGAATAATTTTGAAAAATAAAAAATAAAATAAAATGCTTTCCTTCAGAGAAAATAGGAACTTATAAAAACATTTTTTATTTATTTATTTATTTTTTTTTCGATGGGGCACATTAGATCAAAAAAGTGCCCGATATGAATTCATCTTAAAATTTCCTTTCCTTTCATAATCCGTAAAAATTACTCGACAATACACCTCAAACAAGCTTCAGTTACCCAATCAGGATCCTCCCAATTCCATTCTGCTGTTCTAAACATTCTAGAAAGTAAAGCAGAGGGCACAGATTTTCTGTGACCCCCTGTTTCTCTTTAATAGTAACTCTAAATAAGAGTGGTACATTTTAAAAATATAAACATACCCCATGTATAAAAATCATGTATTCAATTTTAATTTTTTCTTAATATTTTTTAGCTATTCGTGGATAAAGAGAAAAGTGTAGGTATTGTTTTCCTTGTTGGTAAGAATATTCTATGTAGTAGGCGATCTCAATGCATTAGAAAGGTACAACCACACCCATAGTTGTGCAATAGAAACAGAGGTTGTCTAATAGTGTGGGTTGAATAAAATATCTCTTAAGGACTTTAAAGTATTTAAAATATTCTTTACAGTCATTCCATTATTTGATGATAGGTTTGAGATTTATGTATCAAGTAATTTTTGTAAGTCTTAGAATCCGTCCCAATGGTGCTCTTCGTACTTCGAACTTCTACTGTCTAGAAGTAAGAATTAACAAAACAATTGGACAGGTAAGAGGTAAACTGTCTTAGTTCTAATTTTGCTGATTTGGATTTTATTATTGTATTTGCGTTATTCTGGCCATATTTTCCGAGGAAAAGTATTGTAAATAAATTAAAAGGATGGTAAAATATACAGCACTCCAAAAATGAACCACTGTCTACAACAAGCAATGCATTGGGATCTGAAACTTCTTTTTACTGTAAAACTTTGAAAATGTAAAAATTATGGATGTGAAACTATGGAAAGAACAAAACTTAAAGGTTTTCGAAAATATAGTATTGTGTAAAATATATTCCAGACGAAAGATGATTAGGATAACTTTAAAACTGGCTGTGGAACAGGGCGGCCTGCAGCCAGAAAATAAATAACATTATAAAAGTATTAGAATAATATTACGAATACGAAAATTGTTTGAGTGAAATGAGATGAATCATGCCCAAAAAATGTACCTGAGCACGTAGGCAATTTCCCTAATGACGGGATACCCTGACCCGAATGAAATTCTTTCCGGAAGGCCTTGGTATAGGTGGTTATTAGTGAACCAAGACCTTGGCGGTTTGTAGACCATGACGTTTTTTAGGAAACTCTCCTTACACTGGTATTTCTTTTCTATGAGCTACAGAAAAAAATGAATGGGAAATATCATTTTATACTTCTTGAAGTGAAAATTGGAATTTCTAAATTATTGTATACCCTCTTTTTACTTTTTTTTTTTTTTAGTTTCCTATTACTCCTTCTTCTGTACCACAACCACATGGTCCACGTTAAGAATATGTTAAAAAAATGTAAATATTTGCCCAAATTTGTACAGTTATTTATTCTTTACATGCACGCGGAAGATTGGTCATTCAGGAGACGGAGAAATAAATGGTGTTTAAATGAGATTAGGGAGGAAGCTTGACGAATAGAGATGGACAAGGAATTCCAAAACAAGATTTTTTGAAAAAAAGCAGTCCTATGGGATTGGATATACAAATCATTAGTTCGAGATCTTGTATTTAGGATATGAATGGAAGAACGTAGAGTGAGGAGGTCAAGGATACAGAAAGATTTTCTGGCTCTTAAGGTTTGGAATAAGAAGGTACCGAGAAGGTGTTTTCGTCGGAAATTAGGATAAAGCCACCCTTATTCAGAATACCATTGAGAGAAGAGATGTATTAAAGGTACTATAGAGGAACCAATTTTGAAAATTCGGCATTTAAGTCCAGTCAGAGCATTTCAATTATAACAAGGCCTAGCTGATATTAATGGCCATCAAAATCGTTAGAGTAGTTTTCGACAAAAGGGTAAATAAGAGTAAAACCAAATAAAGATATATATATAAGTAGTATGTCCGATAAGTCGATTTTATCGAAAAAGTTGCTGTAACATCTCTTCCATATACATACAGCAAATTCGTAATATCTGTTTCGTACAACTATTCATTTTGGAGCTAGATTTATCAGATACACGGACAATTTTGCGAAGCGGTTATCTGACTCAGGGGTCATTTCTTTTAAAAATTCGGATTCGAAATTTTTCACGATCGCAATACCATCAAAATCGAAATACCATGAAGGCGAAAATAATTAAAAATTAGAACATGCTATTCATTTTAAGACGTTGACATTTCGTTTTTCCTTTAACACAAGAGGCCACGCTTCCAATCCACAGGTAGCAGTTAGAATGATAAGTCTTGTAAATACTAAGATTAACGTTAGACGCGAACTGATTAATTTTACAACTGACAAATAACATCAGTGCACGCCTTAGATCTTGATTTTACACATGTTCGTTGCTTTTAGATGCTGTTGCTCCAGGTACTTAAAGTTTTATAGGTGTTCCCTGTTATATTGATATCACCTAGTCAATACAGTGGCTATTTTGTTGAGGTATTTATAAAAATTACATCAATAAAAAATTATTAATGTTATTAATAGTTTCGGCATTAAGTTAATGGAAGCCATGAACCACATTAAGACCACTTAAGCCTAGTTCCTGGTCATCTCATGTCCAATCTCTAGCATTCACCTTCCAATGATTGGATTGAGAGATGCTGGCCCGTTAGCCGACCGCAGGCAGTCGTGCAGCCGACGGAGAAACTAATGAGGGAATGTACAGTCAGCTCTCTAGACAACTGGTTCTATCTCTTGCACTAGTTATTGCACTACACCAGGCTGTACCGTTATTTCTTGCACCTTTGTACATGTCGAAGGCGTGTTCTGTTCGAGGATTTATTTACACCTGGTAATAGATCTTCCAGGTCGGGGTCAGAGAACGGAGAACAAGGATCAACTTTATTCTACCTAAGTCACATGTTATATAATATAAATATATATATATATATATATATATATATATATATATATATATATATATATATATATATATATATATATATATCACTGATTTCGATTAGACTATGATGAAATTGGAGTCTTACGATTGATAGTACATAATTAATGGCTTTGTTCAATACATGCAAAATAATACTTAATAAAAAAGTATTATTTTGTATGTAAGGGTTGTTAGGGTAAGGTTGATTAAATAAGCAAATTACATAAGGAAAAATCATTTTTAAAACAAAAACAACATGCAAATTATAAACATAAATTAAAAGAAAAATCAAATTAAACATTTTCCTGAATTGACTATAAAAAATAACTATTTGGATGCCAAATAAAACATAAAGATAATGTAAATAAAGCTTACTACTCTGTTGCGCAACCAATTCACTAAAATTAAAATAAACAGGCTGTTTTACTATTTTTTACATCAACTACAAACTACTACACATGCTTAAAGGGTTAGTTACACAAATATAAACAAACTAGTATACCCAAGCGAGAACTCTCGCATTACATATCTTAATGAATCCTTTATGAAATCGAAGTATAAGCGATAAACAATATGATATTATCAAGAAAGTTTATTTAACACACACATTTGGTGAAGCTTTATAATATTTTATAATGACTATGTTCAAGTAATAGTTACTTACTAAGTAATTAATTTGCCCTACTGGAAAGTACCCCCTCAGTTTAACATTTAAGCAATAAGACTCTACTATACCACTTTCTGTTTGTAGTATTATATCATTCATGGAAACAAAAACAATATTTTATTTACAAAACGTTTTCACAGTTATTAATACGTTTTTGTTAACAATCTCAACTGGCTTTAAAAGGTATAAAGTTGCACTCCATAGGAGCGTATTTGATCTTGATGCCCGCGTCAAAAACTTTAAAACCCAAATCATCCCGTCTCGATCCGCCGACTCTCAGTCGTCAAGGTTTTGAAACCTTCCAGTTTTTTCATCACTTTTATTTAAGCCCTAGTAAGAATTTAAGAAACCAAATCAGGATTCGTCACTTCTCCGTGAAATTCATTTTCTTTTGATACCTCATTCGTCAAAATCCATCGCTCCTGAGACCCGGAAAAGGGATCTATACTACCGTAATAATATATAGTAGTGATACGTATATGATTGGACAAGCACATACCACACAGGCAGTAACAAAAGAGGGTTTAACCTTAACGTAACCATGGTGATAATCAGTCCTCATCTGTAATAGCCTTAGATGGTGTTATTACAGGGTGACTGTGGCTAACAATTATATTAAAAATAATTTATTATTATTAAGTATAATAGTTCATAAATTAGGTAATAAAAAAGTGATCCATTATCAAGTATTTCCTTTTATTTATATTACACTATATTCCTTCACATAATTCCTTTCAACATTTCGGGGTCAATACCATGTTTAGGAACACACAAGAATACATCAACTCAGCTAATCTAACATTTTCACCTTTATAATACATCCTCTTTAAATAATTATTAAAATTATGTAGTAAATAAAAGATAGAACATGTACGGAATAAATTGATGGCTTACTGGTTCATTTAAAACTCTTCCAATCAATCACAAAAATCAACCAAGAAAATAAATGATAAATTTAAAAACGTGTAAGTGCAACTTGTGCATGTCCTTGTGCATAAACACAACCTTGAATTCTAACTCTCATAATTAATCCTATAAGAATATTTTTGTTCCTACTATTTATATCAATGTTTACTTTGACTAATCCTTTAATTCCTTCTGACTTGAGTTGGCTTTATGGGGTCATTTACATTTTAAAAAAAGGTGCAATGTCAGAAGAAAAAAATCGTGATTCTTGGTCTTTTGAGACATTACTAGAAAAAAGGTTCAAGCGCTAAGGCAGCCGCCGAAGAAATTTGTGCCATAGAAGGAGAGTCAATTATCCATCGAAATACTGCCGCACAATCCAGATCAGGTCGGCCATCGGTCGCTGATAATGACGTTCTTCTGCGTGAACCAGAACCAGGACATGCAACTACTCGTGATTTATCGGCCGTAATAGGGACTCAAACCTTTAATGTGAACAGCTAGAGAGAGTTTATGCAATTCTGAGTGTAAATTACCCCGCTTTGGTGTACAGGAACCAAGCCATTGCAACACGACAATGCTCCTACGTTCTCGATTGACCAACGAAAAATTAGCGGTACTCCAAGGAGTTTTGACTCATCCTGCGTATAGCCCAGATATTACACCATCAGATTATGGCTTGTTTAGATCAATGTCTCATTTTTTAAAAGGTCGGAACTTTGATAATTAAGAGGACGTAAAAATTGAATGTGACTAGTTCTTTGACTCAAAACCAAAGAAGTGGTACGGAATCAAATACAATTACTGGCGGAACGATGGGTGAAAGTAGTTGAAAACAATGGACTTTACTTCGAAGAGTAGTATTCAATAATGTTTAAAATATATAATCTGAAATAAAACTAGACTAATGCACAAGGATTTTTGTAACAACCTAGTATAAAACAATATTTTTCATGAGAAAATCAACAAATTCATTATTCTAAATTCGTAAGCACCCAGTTATAAAACTGTAGGGTGATGTGGGGTGTGCTTAATCATCTCGTTAAATTCAAACCCTCAACTGCTGTCCTCTACGGAGCATGAAGCCCAAACACTGATGTACCAGAAATAAGCCACGAAAGTTCGCTAAGGTGAAGTATAATAAGTTTTAAAAATATGACTTCCAATCTGCTGATAAAGTAGTAGTCTTTCAACTTTTGCAGTACAGCTGTATCTACCAGGACTTTTTTTTTTCTCTGTAAGCTGAACCTACAGAAGCTGCTCTTCAAAATACTTGGTGATTTACATTTCTCCTTGACAGTTTTCCATTTTTTAACCGCTTGTACGCAGTCTCCCAGCAAAATATGACATTAGGGGCAAGTGTACATGGTGTACACTTATCCTTACTATCACGTTTTGTCAAGGCAACTACAGACAAAACAACAACAAAAAAAAAATTCTATATATTTATTCAATTATATTCCACATCCCACTTTCATATCATAATGAAGATTGTAAAATGTGAATCTCAGGCAAGCTTTAACTTTTTACGATGATTTCAATAGAATGATAATCCACCCGAAACCAAACTATTTTGTACTTATCCAAAAAACCGCTCCTGCTTGAATAATGAGTCTTCGAGGTTCCTAAAGACAGATACCCTAAAGACAGAGACAAGTGCGTACTAAGTACTATTCAATTAAATTACCAGTCTCATCAAAATGGATGTGATTGAAAAGTAGGCTTGAATGTAATGTTTAAACAGAATCGTATATGGAACATTTAAAAAAAAAAAGAAGGAAAAATCTAGCTTCAAATATTAAAATTTTGCACTCCTGCGAAGTTGGACTTATAAAATTTAGTGCGCACTTGCCCAATCTTACCCTACTTCAGAACGAATACAAATTATTGGAACATTGAAGACACAAAGAAATAAGGTCGGGCCATCAATAACCCTTTTTATTTCGTTGACAGAAATTCGATACTTAATTATACACTAAATCGAATTCTTTATCTACTGGCAATATCAACGTTATTAACAACAAATCGAATTGTTAATGAAACATCAATATCAATGGATCGCCTAATAATAATGTAGTGAAGGCAGTGGCATTGTCAGGTTTTGAGAACCTCCCGAGTTTTTTTATGTTGAGTGCTTCTATCACCTTTGTTCATATAAGTTCGATTATACAAACTAATATTGTTCAAGCAGTTAATATTGTAATGTTTTTTTGTGTAAATAAATAATATCACAGAGTTTTATATCTGTTCTTACATTTCCCGAGGTACTTCATTACTTCAAATAATAATAATTTCATATTGTAGAGCGGCAAATGTTAAAGATATCAACTTTAAACAAAAACAATATTAATTAATTTTAAGATAAAAAATACAATAATATACTTTAATAAAATAGTTAATAGTTCATTACATTTTTGGTACAACTTTACAAGAGGGGCGCGTTATCACTGGTACTTCCGGTCTTGACCTTCGGGTATTTTTAGACAGATACCATAGCAATAAAATAAGCTCGTGAATTGTTTATGAGGAAAAATTGACGGTACAACTTTACAAGAGGGGCGCGTTATCACTTGTTCCTTCCGATCTTACCTGAAGGTCGCCTGACTAGTATAATCTAGCACCATTTGTGCTAACTGACTGCTTTGCATTCAATTGTAACATTCGTATTCATTGCAATTATTAAAATTATTCCTTCCTTAATTACATATTATTTAAAATTGTTAGTGCTGTCGACTTTCGGTGATCTGGGGAAGTTTTAGTAATCATTTAAAAGAGTGATAATTTAAATTAAGGTAAGGACCCGACTTCAACTGAAAAGGAACTATTGGAGTTTGTTTATCTTTTGAGCGAGCGTAGCGAGCGGAAGTTGTCAGCACTAATAATTTTAAATTATATATAATTAAAGTAGTAATAATTTTAATAATTCCAATGAACACGAATGTTACAATTGAATGCAAAGCAGATAGCACAAATGGCGCTAGAGTATGTAGAGTAAGATCGGAAGGAACAAGTGGTAACGCGTCCCTCTTGTAAAGTTGTACCGTCAAATTTTCCTCATAAACAATTCACAAGCTAATTTTATTGCTATGGTATCTGTCTAAAAATATGTTAATATTATACCAATATCTCTAGTATTTATGTGGTACCTTCTTAACTTGATCGAATTTTATCAGACTGTACAATGTGATCGTAATAACCATGTATAAGCTGAAACATTTCGACGTCGTTTTTTGAAAAGAAAAAAATTAGCGAACTTTACAGGAAATACATGAAACTATTTTTCCCCAAATAACAATATATTTTTTTTTTTTTTAATTTTATTCCTTATTATAGTGAGTAGGAGTTTATTAATCTGGCAAAACCTTTATAATCACAATATATTTTAAAGGATTCTAGCACTGGTCAAGGCCAGAGTGACGACTGAGAGTCGTTAGTATTTGGTGCTTACGTCATAAATATTCGATTTTTAGGCCATTTGCAATTTTTTTTTCGATATATCGTGAGCGGGAATCGATAGATATAAACTTGGTGTTTACGTCCAAAAATGAATTGAAATCTAAATTTTGAATTTTTGTCACTTAAGCCTTTTACAAAAAACGATGTCGATATTTTATCAATACACAATAGATATTTTTTTCCACGTTATACTTTATCTTAAATAATACGAAAATTGTTATTAATATTTCCTTTTTCAAATTAAATTTATTTATGTTTTCTCGAAAAAATATATTCATCCACTAAGAGCTACTGACAATAGAACAGAAATTGGTTCTTCTTGCATGACGGACCATTGCGACGTGAGGATCTTGAGAAATTATGATTGAGGCTTTTAGGTTGCGGAGCATAATTTGATGTAGGGGACACCTCTTAATGACTGTGTACATTTTTATAAGCATCGATAGGAGTCATAAATTAAAATTATTTAAATAATTGTTCACATCATAGTTATTTAAATTATAGATTTTTATTTGCCCAATTCAGAATGATCATATGTAAAGCGAAACGTTGAGAGAACTTAACGCACATGTTCTAGTTAGGTTATCATACCCTTTACGTTTTGGGTTAAAAGAGGACTATTTTATGAAATTGGACCGATGAGATGTCACAGAAAGGTCAGCCTGACCCCCACGGTTTCGAGTTTTGGCTGGTTGGCCTTCCAGGCAAAGACAACCACGATGAGTGTTGGCTAAAGGTGAGGTATTAGTCTTTTTCCCATAGCTGGATCAAACCGTTGTTTATAGAATATGTGAACCAGAGATTTAGATACATAAAGATAAAGTTGCATAAATTCCAGATTATCCGCTGTTGACACATTATACACCAAACCTCGAGATGCTAGGTTTGGAAATAAAAAATAGTAGATAAGATATAAAAAAATAACATGTTCATTTTAACATGCATAACTGTATTAGGAAGATTAAAAATGTCGAGTTCTGCTGCGTTCGTTCAAGAGACATTGTTGGTTCATGTTACGGGAATTCGAATAGATAAATATTTATTTGGCATTTAATTAAAACCATCCCTACACCTTGCTAACAACAAGGGATAAAGGTTTAATTAGTTTGGCAGGGCATAGCATAGCATTCCTTCCAATAATTAGAAGATAATAGAGGTATTCACGCAACTTGTGTTAAATGCTCAATACGTTATGATGCTAAATATTAGCACATATCTTGAGTAATGACCTCCGATCCTCTGTGCTAATCTGCTACGGTGTTATTTGCTAAAGTAAGCCTAGGCATGTTCTGCAAGCAAGTTTTGTGAGTTCTTGTGCGTGATCTAATAACAGGCAGAGTTGTTTGCTTATGTGGTGATAGAAAGTGTATGTTAAGATTCAGATGATGAAGAAGGCGATGATGGATAACAGGAGGTTTTTGTCCAACGTTTTACCGATTCCTTCTGTATTAATTTTTTTTACATTCCTTTTTACTTACAAAATAAAGAAGTAAACGAGAGGAAGAAGAGGAAAACCTCACAATAACCTTCTCTGTGCGTTTACGAAATTAACACAGTCTTACCAGACCCACAAAGTACAGAATAACACGGAGAGGCCTTCCCGGTATAAAATGAGTGGAGGGGGTGAGCCTATTACTCCCACTCTCATCGTCTACACGTAGCCCTCGGCTACACTGGATCAAATAGCCTTACTTATTTCGAATATCTCTAACTTTTTTATTTTATAGTATAAAATCATCCGGCTAACGCAGATTCCTCAACAACTCACTCGGCTTTTAAGAAGATGAAGTAGATTTTCTATATTTTGTCTACTATAATTAAAAAACAAAAATCTAAACTGTATTAGTGGCTAAAAGTGATAACTACTCTGTTATTTTCAAGTTTATTGACATACTTATCATTAATAGTAATTGTTTTATTATTATTATTATTATTTATACTAATTTGTTATGAATTACCTATTATTATTAAATTAATAAATTTTAGATTGAGGCTTAGATGATAAATCAAATAAACTACTGACGCTTACTGATAACAAAAATTTATTGGCCATTAAATGAATGATTTTGGTCAATTTGTGTCTTTTTTTATATTTTCTTTCAAATCTCTGACTTGTTATTATTATTATTATAGAAAATTCAATTTTACCTACGCTTTCAATTAATACGCTTCAAGCGACAAATGTACGGGATACGGGTATGGCTACTTGTCGCAGAACTTGTATGGAACTGTATGGAACATGTCGCAGAACTTGATGGGATTGTATGGAACATGTCGCAGAACTTGTATGGAACATGTCGCAGAACTTGATGGGACTGTATGGAACATGTCGCAGAACTTGTATGGCACATGTCGCAGAACTTGATGGGACTGTATGGAACATGTCGCAGAACTTGTATGGGACTGTATGGAACATGTCGCAGAACTTGATGGGACTGTATGGAACATGTCGCAGAACTTGATGGGACTGTATGGAACATGTCGCAGAACTTGTATGGAACATGTCGCAGAACTTGTATGGAACACGTCGCAGAACTTGTATAGGACTGTATGGAACATGTCGCAGAGCTTGATGGGACTGTATGGAACATGTCGCAGAACTTGTATGGGACTGTATGGAACATGTCGCAGAACTTGATGGGACTGTATGGAACATGTCGCAGAACTTGTATGGGACTGTATGGAACATGTCGCAGGTTTCCCGATTGAAATAGGATACAAGATACATGTCGCGGAATAGAGTTAGGGAGAGGCGGCTGTTGTTCAGCAGTGTTAGCATCCTAGGATTAATTTTATAGGGGGCTTTTATACAGTTTTTAAAGATATGAAGTATGAAAAATAGAAAAGACAAACATAAATAACCTAAAATATATAATAAGAAATCAATATTATTTTTTTATAATTGTTTGATTATTAGTGCTAGAGATAATATCAGAGCTGTATGGCAATGATAAATAGATGTAACGTTTTCACTCCTAGCAATATATGTAAAGATATAAAACCCGGTTTTATATTAAATTAAATGTAATTATTAACAGACAAAATCAATAGGGTGGATATTGATAATAGGAGTATAGAGTTTATAAAAAAAAAAGAACACCTTGAGAATGGGAGAGTACCCCGAAACGTTGGTGGAACGACATAGCAAAAAAGAATAAAGGAGTATAAAGATATAAAGGAAGAAATTATTCCACTAATCCAATACTACAATTCTCTTTCTTCCCACTATTAATATAAAATATATAGAATTGTTTATTTATTTAATTCAAATCAATACTTTAACTTAATTATTCAAAAAAATCACGTATGGTAGCAATAATAATATGGCATTCTTTATAATGTATAATAATATAACATGCTAGGGTTAATTTTATCATTTAATTTTAATCTTTAATGGTGTGGCTTGTGTCTCCCTAAAATAGATTTCCCCTGCAGTACCATTTATATTTACTTTTTTGTGTGCTAATGTAATTAAATTATTAACGCACAAATCAATAGCACATAAAGAAATTTTTTGTGACATGTTGCATCCCCGTGTCATACACTGACTTATCAGATGTAGGCGTGCAACACATGAATCGCGGCAGTATGGAACTCGTGTATCGCGACAATGTCCCATACATTGTCGCAAGGTGTGTACTAGGTTTTAGGACGCAACATGTCCCAAAATAAAAATTATTTTTATTTCATTACAATAAAAAAAACTATATTAGTTCGATTTTCGTAATTTATCTCCCATCGGTAGATTTTTTTTTCTCTAAAATTCATTATTCTATAATAATGTTTTCTTTTTTTTAGTCCATAAAAATAAATATTCCATGAGCCGAAACGAGAAAGGATCAGAAGAAGCCTATCATTAACTTTTAAAATATTTATATTTCTGTTCAAGGTGAACGAATTAACAAAGAAATATTGTGAAAGTTTCATCTTCCCGATGCCTGATTTGAGAGTCGGCACTCTAGACCACCTGCTCACGTCTTCTGTTGAGCTAGAAAGGTAAAAGATGTTGAAAGGACAGTGAATTGTAGAGATTGGTTATCTATTAGTTGCTATCCTATCGTAAAAAAGTATATTGTTCGCTGTGAATCGAACTCTCCTTGCTTGGAATCAGTCGTAACCACTAATTCAAGGACAGCTATTTTAAATATAGATTTTTTTAAATATATATAACATAATCCTTAAGACTGAGGCCTGAATTCTAGAATCGCTAAATACAAGGATTTTTTTTTAAAATTATAATTAACAAACCAAGAGTAGCGGTTGACGCACCAGCGCTCTCTAGCGCCATTTATGCAAACTAATTAGTTTGTATTCAATTGTAATAATCTAATATAGACATCTTGCCTTCTTCCTATTAAACCTCCTCTCCCCGAAAAAAATTCAAACACCCTCCAAAAAAAAAATTCTGCGTATGCCCATTTCGGAGACTTATCGTAATTTAAATTATTACTTCTTGAAGTACAATGACAAATACTGGAAGTCGAGAACACTAATAATAATGATATTAATATATTTAATTAATAATATTTATTTGAAGAAGTAATAATTCTAATGAATACGAATTTTTCAATTGAATACAAAGCAGTTAGTTAGCAAAAATGGCGCTAGAGAGCGGCACAAAGTTTTACCAAACCGTGTTGTATACAACAAAGAAAATTATTGTTCTTTTACAAGAAAGGAAACTTTTATTTTATACAATCAAAACTATACCAAAGGCAGATTTCTATTAATATAATTATCTACAGCCACGGATCCGTGTTGAAAACCAAATTATTAGATTTGAATTAATATTAATGTTCAGCGGATCAAACGATCCACTCTTCAGAAACTCGGCAATTTCACCTAACATTTTAATTCTTTTATTCGAAAATAAATCTAATCCAATTGGAATTATTAAATTTATCCCCTCCCTCATTTGACAATTGTTATCCAACAAAGTTTACTTTTGGTTGTCTTCAACAATAGAACGCTAGAGCGTTCACGGTTTTCTATAAATTAATAAAATTACCCTTCTCTGTAAGTCTACGGAGCTTTTGATTTAACTAATATATTAATATATATTCATATTAGAGGGAGTTTTTGTTGACCGTATATGTATATTTAAAGGGAGAAGTTGGTCGGGGGGTGCGGTCTTATGCCTTTTGATCACACACCATTTAAGTTTAGTGTTAGTTTCTGTCAAATTAGTGAGTTGGTGACATTGTTTTAACGGTTTTTCTAATTCCCGGTAATCTATTATTACGATTCAGTTGGCGCTCGACCACGCCTCTCTGTTATGTAATTATTACGTTTTCTTTACATTTCCTCTTCCTCCTTGTTTCTATCATTCTTCTTTCTTCACCACATAGGATTTTGACCTATTTTTGTTTTGGGACTTACATTACTTTATATTTTACTCCTTCATCTCATAATTATTTAATTACAACAATGTCAACTTCTTTAACATCATTGTCAATTGCATAACTTGTCACATCACAACTATATCTGCATGCTTTACATATTACCAAACCTTCATAATTTGTCTTTTTAATTAATAGATTTCATATATTTTACTATTCCCTGTGTAAATAAAGCATTATTTTAATTTAAATTAATTTTTACATTGTTATTTTATTTTATTTTACTTTTTCATTTGTCTCTTGTATTATGTAATTTAGTGTTATCTTTTTCTTTTTATACTTTTTTATCTTACTTGTAATTTCTGTTTTTACCATTTTTTTACTGTTACTGGTACTGCCTCTGTCTTTTTTCATTTTTGTTATTTTCTTTTCCTTTTAGCCCTGAAGATGGCCTAAAACTTAGGCCGAAATGTCTGCACAAAATATATAATTTTACTTATAAAAGTGTAACTCTTTGACCGCACCCACCGACTTCTCTCTTTTTATATATTTATATTAATATCCACATACAATTATTACAGTAGCACTAGCTTGGGAATAAACTTCCATGATAAAGAAAAGTGTCCAGGAAGGGCCTTAAAGAATGGAGATACATAATTATCGACCTTATGGTTTTCTTGACTGACGGCGTGATCAATATTATTTTATTCCCCGCCCAATAAAAAAATCATTGAACCCGTAAAGCTTCTACGAAACCATGGTCCTCCTGACTAATCTCTTAACGTTTCGGTCAAGTCCGAAGATTAGAACAGGTTTTTTTTTTCAGCGTAAAAAGTCAAAGTAGATCGGTTACACCACCTATCTCCAACGAAAATGCTGCCGTTATTTATTGGGATCTTTAAGGGCCAGTTGCTGGATCAAGGGTCAGCCATAGTTCTGAAATAAGGCTACACTAGCCTATCGGTTAATTTCAGAATAAAATTATATCGGATTGGTGGTAGTTCATGAGTTGAACTAACTCAGAACTGCTATATTCTGAGGTTAAACAGAACCTACACAATATTTTTTTTTATAGTCTGACAATAGTTAAGCCCTTGAATTGGTTTGTTTAAATTAAATCCAATACTATGTTAACCCTTGACTCAGCAATTGGTCCTAAAAGTTTTAACTAATTTTGAAATAATGATAACTAGAAAATAATGTCGGTATTTGAAAAAAATAAAATAAAATAGCAATTCCAACATGCTTGACCACCATTAGTAATTGGGTATAAACTATTTTAGTAATGATTTGAGGTACTTTGGTTAGTTTTAGCGCTACTAGAGATCGATTCTCTGTTTTAATGTTGCACCGACTAATTCACTATCTGTTACACAGAATAGAAGCTATTGTGGAATCCAACGCGTCCAAGATCATTCAAGCATTAGTCGACGTACTAGAACTTAAAATAGAACAAATGGATGAATATTTTGGAGTAAATGGTATTCCACCGCCAGAATATTTGCTCAAGTTCAAATGGGATCTGTCCAAATACCCAACAAGGCAGACGCTGAAAGGGATCGAAGATCAAATAGAGAAACAAATGAGCGGAATAGAAATGGAAACGAAAGGCCTTCATAGCGAATATATTGAAGCGAGGTCAGAACTCGCCTCAATGGAACGCTATGAGAGAGGTCCTCTCCATGCGAGGAACGTGTCTGAGTTTGTTAAGAAAGAAGATTTCGTACTTAATTCTGAACATCTCATAACCGTCCTGGTAGTCGTCCCTAAGACCAACTACAATGAATGGTACAGCAGTTACGAGAGGCTGGACAACGAAGTGGTTCCCCGATCGACAAACCTCCTTTTCGAAGACTGCGAGTTTGGGCTATTCAATGTCACACTATTTAAAAGGCACTTGGACAATTTCAGGGATAAAGCCAATGAGATGAAGTTCTACGTCAAGGACTTCATTTTCGACAAAGATAGGATCGAAGAAGAGCGGAACCGATTGTACAACCTTCGACAAAAGAAAGTCACCCTCATTGGCCCTCTCCTCCGAGCCCTCAGGATCAACTTCAGCGAAACCTACATATCTTACATCCACATAAAGACGATGCGAGTCTTTGTCGAGTGCGTTCTCCGTTACGGACTCCCAGTCAACTTCGTAGGTATCACCATGGTTACGCCTAAGAAGAACATTAAGAAACTTCGCGACATAATGTTCAAAGAATACGCTTATTTGGATGGTTCGTTGCCGAACGAGGATTCCAAGGAAGAAAAAAATACAGATAAGGAACAAGCTGCAGCAACCTCCGATTACTTCCCATATGTATGTATCAAGGTCAAAGTTGAACCGCGAGATTTTAAGTAAATTTGGTTAAAATTGTTTCTCAAAAGCAAATACATATAATTGTACATAAGGCAATATTAAAAATTATAATCTGCCAAAATATATTTTATTCATAGATAGATATTATAATAGCAAAAGACAAAATTATTAACACAAAAAAAAACATAACACTAACTTGCATGCTACACCAAAGATAATTTTTAGTCAGTATCGGTGCGGATTCGAATCCGGCCTGTGGACGTTGACTTTTATTTTGTTAACTGACCCATGGAATAAATCTCGACCGTTCTGGCTAGAATAGGCTGGTAAACTGTGGGATCCCACGCCCTTCCCTGTCCATGATAACGATGATATCAATTCCCCGTTATGAGGGCCGATTCCTGAATAGTTCAGTCAGGAACTATCGTAGTCTTAGATTTAATCTAAACAAAACACTATTCTGAGTGTAAAAATATGTGTTACCGGTTTCCGTTTAGTCTCGGATTAAACTAGTTCTCTGTTCATTTTATACTCCAGTTTAGTCCGAGAATAAGGGATAGGCTAAACGTTATCTAACTCTTGAACCAGCGACCCTTAGAAATCAAAAACAAATTAAATCATTTTACAATCTTTCTGGATACAAAAGAATAATGATTATAGGGTAACACTAGACAAAAAAAAAAAAAATGTAGGACCAGTAAAGATGTAATGGCCATCGTATCCATTCATAACCAGTCGACCCAATTCATTCATAATTAGCTCAAACATAATCTCCTCAAGGCAAACAACTATTGAAATATAGTCCACGCATTCAATAACCTAAATTTTCATGGCCGAATAAATTTTTAAGAATTATTCCCAACACTTCACAAATAGGTGATAAACAATTTTAGGGTCAGTTTCAACAGAAGAGGAGAGGCATTTAAACACGCAAAAATGCTTATTAGTATATAGAACGACATGTGTAATTGCTAATAAGTAAACAATAGATATCCGATAATTTTTAAACTATGTTTTTACTTCCTTGTACGAAGTAAAGGAAGTATTGTAATCGCGAAAATTTTCGGTTTTCAGGTTTCAACGGAAATATCCATTTTGACCATCCCTGAATCCATTTTGACTAGTTTCGTCATGGCGTCTGTACTTACATACGTACGTATCTCGCATAACTCAAAAACGGTTAGCCGTAGATAGTTGAAATTTTGTATTTAGGATTGTTGTAAAATCTAGTTGTGAACCTCCCTTTTTGGTAATTGTATGATTAGCGGAAGTGGTACTTCACTTGAAGGTCATTACGAATTTCCATCAAAATTTATATTAAAATACTATGCAAAACTTCTCAAATTTAGTATTTATAATTTGTATATTGATTTAAATAACATACTACATTTTCGTCTAAATTGAAAAACCGGAAGCGGTACTTTACTTGAAGATCATATTAGACTTTCATCAAAAATTATATTAAAATATAATGTAAAACATCTCAAATTTGGTAAATAGGACTTTCATATCGATACGAATGTATTTACTATATTTTGGTTAAGATTGGTGAGCCGAAAATGGTACTTTACTTGAAGGTCATAATAAGCTTACATCAAAAATTATATTTAAATTAAATACATAAATCATATGTTTCGGTAATAAAGGTTACAAACGCAATTTGGTTTCCAATCCAATTAAACATTTTTATTACTTGTTTTAAGCGTTAAAATTGGGTGTAAAATACTAGTTTTCCTCCCCATTTGTGTGTATGTGTGTCAATAGATGGATGTCGGGACACCGAGTGTCGTTTTTGAGATACTGTAATCTTCGGAAACTAGTAACCAAATTCAGGATCACTTTTTCAACCACCGATTTATAGTTTTATAGGCGTACAAGGAAGTCATGTGTTGTCCACATCAGATATTTTTCTATGAGTAATTATAAATATGATATTATAAATATGATTTCTAAAGAAACTTCTAATTTTTCTTTAAACGTTGAGGAAGTTTGTGAAACGGACGAACGTCAAAGAAAAACAATCTGTCTTATCTTTAGTACAGAGCATTAAGTGTATGATGTCATCTCTTTATTTGTTTTATTATTGTTGCTTTTTGTTTAAAAACCATATACCATAAAGTTGTTATTATTATTATATATATTATGGAACAGATTGTGTTTACATAAAAAAATAATATAGTTAAATTAAATAAAAAAAAGTTAAACTAGAATATCAACATACTTCTAATAGTTAAAAACGCTAATGAAGTTCATTAGAGTGCTTCACGGAGTGTTCTTGCTGGAGTTGGCTAAATTTTAGTGAGAACTTTTAAAACTGCCAGTAGAATGTTGTAGAACAAGTCTAGAAACAGCATCATTGTATGAGAATTTAATTGCTAGTTGAATTCTTTGGTATGGACTCACCAACAATTATAACCTTCTAGAAGTTTTTTTTTATTTTCGGTCGCGAAACTAATAGTCCATTGAAACCAATCGATTTAAATTTCAATTTGTAATTAATATGTTAACAAATCTTCTTTTGATTTAAATTTTGAACTATAATATTTTTTTTTTTTTTTTTTTTTTTTACTACCTAGCAAAAATATATCGAATGTTATGACTAACCAAAACCAACGAACGAAAACATAAAGCTTTGGCTAAATAACTTTCTTCAGTCCCATTCTGCATAGTTGAGTATTTTTTGTACAAAATATCCTGCTTTCAATTTTCGTCATTTCGATCTAATTTATCACGTATATACATCCATATATCCTTGAATAAAAAATAGAGAGCATAAATAAATTTACGAGACACTTATAAGATAAGTAGAACAAATGGCCAACAATTATGTGCAGATAACAATTGCATGATAGCAAGAAGAAAAACAACGGTGATCGACGAGAACAATTTGAAAAGTAAAAAAAAAAACAAAAAAAAAAAACATGAGATACTTTGGTTCTATTCCAAAATAACCTCATGGCCTTAAGAAATTATGAATATAAACCAGCTTAAGACAAAGTGAAATTCTTCTTATAATTCGAAAAAGCTCCTGGGTACCTTAAAAATTTACTTTTCATAAAATCATTGTCGAACATCACTTCCAATCAAAACAACTTTATTCAATAAATTAAATTATTGAACATTTTTAACGTTTCGGTAACATTCTCTCCATCCTCAGGTACTACATTATCTAAAATCAACAACAAAATATTTTACATAATATATTTATACATAATGTTTGGATTGTAAGCAATGTTCAACAATGATCTTATGAAAAGTTTTTGAAAAACTTTCCAGAAAAAATTAGAAAACAATTATACTAAAAAATTTATATTTTTTAAAATTGATCTCAATTATCTATTTGGTAGTATACTTTTATATATATATATATATATATATATATATATATATATATATATATATATATATATGTTTTTAATGATTATCTTTAATACTTGTACAGTTAAGAGATTTAGAAATGTTCTATGAAACGGACGTGCTTCCCAAAGAGCGATAATAATAATAATAATTTTATGGAAAATATGCTAAGAATACATATGTACCTACATCTGGGAAGGTATAGACATTTCAATGGATCTGGTGTAGGAATCTATGCAGACACCTAATAGATGAGGTGTTCGGTGTCGTCGTTGGTTGTTTGGTAACACTCAGAAATCATTAGCTATTCAGAACCAAATATTTTTACGATCCATTCAGCAAAATGGTTTGTTATAAAACTAGCATCGGAGTCCATTTCATTACTTAGCAACCACAACGAGTTTTTAATACGTTTTGAGTCTCTTTCGGCTATTACCAGTATTTGCAATCCTATCTTTTACTTGTTACTCCAAGAACAATTATATAATATCATATATTGCTACCCGAATAGATTCAATTTGAAAATTGGAAATATAAATCGCACGTGGATACAAGTCTACACAGACATCGAGGGTAAGGTTCTTGCAGATACCGCTGCTAAAGAAGCTTGCACACCCTTTCTTGGCTTTGAATACATAAAATAAGGAAGCTAATAAAAACAGAGATCAGTGGCGTAGCCAGGGGTAAGGACCAGAGGGTCCGGACCCCTCTCTCCCGAAATTACAAAATACTTTTACTTATTCGTATCTGTAAACAAAAATAGTATAAACATATTTGAATGTTATTTTATAAATAATATACCTTGGCATTGAAAATATAAAGGGAGATGGCCCCTTACATCCCAGGTTGGGGTGGGTTTCTTTAAAGTAGGTGAATGGGACCCCTCATCCCACCCAAACCGAAACCCTGGCTACTCTACTGACAGAGGTATGGCAAAGCCATTGAATGTGGTATCAAGAACAAGAAGTGACAGCAATAAGGGAAGGAGTCATTCACTCTAAACCAGGGCTCCTCATAGAAATGTCGGGCTCCCAAACACTAATACTCCGGCCGAGTATTGACTTTGGTTAGTGAAAAGTGGTAACTATTAATATTATCAATAAATTATTAATTGATTATATTCTTTCGCCGCAGATTTTCGCTCTATATCAATAGTCTGTCATGCATATCAAATATCAGTGCTGAGTCAATGCATCGAAAAACATCGGAATTAATAAAAAGCACGTGTTTTATTGCAATCTTCTCTTGACAGACTGACGCTTTGTACAGAAAAAAATACTCTCTCCGAAAAACCCAGATAAGCTGTTCCCTGATTTTTCTCCAAAGAGTTACCTTCTCCACCATTTCGTTAGAGCCCATCCAAGCCAAAACAGATGATCATAACTACCTCGCCATAATCCTCAAGCCATAATCAGTTAACTACGAAATCATCAGCACTTAACTTATCACAACCTTCGTTAGATCAACCCTCTTGCCTGTCCCCGGTTACCGAAGGAACACCTGCTGCCTGCTCACCATAGGCTAAGTGAATAAAACTGAGCACGTGCTCATTCCTAAAAACTGAGCAAGTACTCTGTTTCGAATTGAACAAATATAAGTTACATAATGAAATACTTAAATAATCTATTATTATTTATTTAAAACCAATTATCGTTCAAAACTAATTGTCTCTATTATCTTTTTACTAAGTTTATGAAGCACGTGCTCCGCAAATATGAAATTCTTATTGATGCGAAGCATCTGCTCAGCTTTTTAAGTGAATAAAAAGGGATAATGCTAGCAGGTACTCAACAAAATGTCGACCTACTCTTTCGTAAACTCAATTTTTTAATTTTCTAACTGGATGGAGCACGTGCTCCAAATTTTTAATTCGGAGTACCTTTTTACCTTCCTAAGTGAATAAAACGTGTGAACGCTCCACTATATGATCAGGTACTCAGTAAAGTTCCGAGTCTACGAAAGAATAGATCGCCATTTTACTGATTACCTGCTCACATAGTGGAGCGTTCTCACGTTTTATTCACTTAGAAAGATGAGTAAGTACTCCGAATAAATAATCAATCCATATTCGAGGAGCAGGTGCTCCATACACTTAGCAAGTATTTCATTGTGTAACTTCTCTTTATTCACATCTATCCAGAGCACCTGTTCTGCACCTGTACTCAGTTCTATTCACTTAATATCTCCGTTCAGCCCTGGTCTAATCTCCAATCAATCACCGTGCAGTCTCCAAGGGATACCGGGAATAAAATAGTTGGCCTATTCATTATCAGGCCTGATTCCACCGTGAATAGTCTCCAGAGATATAAGCCATCGGTTGCGACCTTCATCGTTGTCACTTTAAACCAAGCATTTTCTTTGTCTTCCCGGACATCAATCATCACATCGGAAATCAATATCAATTGTTTGTATATTTGTTTAAATCTCAAGCATATTTTTTTAGAGTTTTTTTTATTTATTAGTTCCATTTGTGCGTGAATTATAAATCTTTTATCAGCAATTTTAGGGCTATAATAATAACCCTCTTATAATATAACTCTAATGTAATTACAGCAATAATAGGGTTATTATAACCCTGGGCTTTCTGGTTCAAAAGATATGCCAAAATATAATTTGACAGTCTTCAGAGGCTTACGCCTAAACGAGTATCGTTAATAAATTATTAATAACTTATACATAGTTTACTACATACATACTTTAATAGAAGTTTAAAGCTTCTACAAATGAATCAAGATTTTCAAACAATCTGAGAAAGTAACACAATAGTTTTTTGGAAATATTAGTTGGTAATAAGGTATAGTTTGAATGTAAAAATAAGTAATACTGCCGATTAAATTAACCGATTCTTAATGTATATAGGTACAATTTTTAATTCGTTATCCATGTACATAAATGTTTAACAATAGTCCTATTGTGTGTTGAATTTTCGTATATTTCGTATTTTCGGATATTTAGTAGCCCTACTACTCTGAACTTTGGACTCCAACGTGTCTGTGCAAGTTCGAACACTGTACTTCGCTTTCAGTTTAACCTCGGCTCTGCACGGATTCACTTCGCAATAATTACTATAGTTAATCATTTTGATAAAAGTTTATAGATTCAACAAGATTTATGAACAATTTAAGAAAGTAATACAATAGTTTTTCTGCATTTTAGAAAAAAAAAATGTAGATAAAAACTTAAAATAAAATATACTTCCTATTAAATTAACCGATTTTTACTTTCCCTTACCTATATACGAATTATATAGTAAGGGAAAGTATTGCGATCGTGAAAATTTTCGAATACGAGTTTTCAACGAGACTCGAACCCTGAGTCCAGATAACCAAGTCTCGCAAAATGGCCTGTGTGTCTGCGAACAGTAGCTCAAAATCGAAAAGTTGTACGATACTGAAATTACATATTTAAGGTAGGTATATGCACGTGATGTTACAGCAGCTTTTTCGTCAAAATCGACTTAGCGGAATTGTCATTTTATATAATCGATTTTACACTTTTCTTACAATTTTTTCGTAAACGGCTCTAAAGATTTTGATGTAACATGCCTAAAATATTCTTCATATAGGCTTTTAACTTTTCATATATGTAGTACATCATCGAGGAAATTCAGGGAAAAAAGTTATGATGAAAAGAATATTTTATGTGCGCATAACTTAAAAAGTGTGCATTATATTATATAAATTATGTATAGACTTGTATAAAAGGTAATTAAATTATCTAAATAACAAAAAAAGAATCATCAAAATCGGACCAGTAATAGCAAAGATACAACGCATCGAATTAACCGGAAGTGGTGGATTTTACAATTTTTATAATTTTCTCGTAAACGGCTCAAACTATTTTGATGAAACTTGATTAATGTCTTCTCCTTAAAGCCCTTTAACTTTTCTTGTATATAGTCTATCAACGAGAAAATGCAGGGAAAAAAGTTATGATGGAAAGAATATTTTATTTGATCTTAAATTAAAAAGCATGCATTTTATAGTGAATGATGTATAGAATTGTATGAAAGGTAATTAAATTATCTAAAAAACGAAAACAGAATCATCAAAATCAGACCAGTATTAGCAAAGATACAGCGCATCGGAATAACAGGAAGTGGCAATCATACCTTGGTTTATACAATTATCCACGTATATAAATGTTTAACAATAGTCTTATTATACGTTTTAAAATAAATAAATTTCTTTATTTTCTGATATTTAGAAGCTCTACTACTCTGAACATTGACTCCACCGTGTCTGTGCAAGTTCGAACACTGTGAATCAAGATTTATAAACAATTGAGAATGTAACACAAGAGTTTTTCTGAATTTGAGAAAAAAAAAATAGATTCAATGCTTACTTAAATGCACATTTATTTATTTATTATATATGTATTATTATTATTATGTATTGTTTATTTCGTATTCGTAAACTTTTTTCGTTCGATTGCCCACTGCTTTATTTTAAGCATTTGAGGAAGTAGCATATTTTTGTACAATAAAATATATTATTAATATTTACGCTAATATGCTTATATTCAAATCAAGGTAACCGTGATTATCAATGGTCGAGGCACATCAACACAAAGATGGAAGAGACATCTTAGTCGAAGTAGAAAGGATTTTTTTTTTCTAGAAAACTACATTTACAATAGGCTTTTGTAACATGATCAATTGGTCGATAAAAACTTCAATTAAATGTAGAAATTAGTTAATATAATCAGTTACCTTCGAATATGGAGCACTGCCTGGCTAAAACTGAAGGACGTTCTGACTTAAAGAGACTGAGTGGGGATAGTCAAGATATTATATTACTTATTATGTTTCACGAAACGTAATTTATTTTTTACATAAACAGATTTTTGTAACATAATACAGTCATTATATTAGAGTTCTTTCGGAACGGTTTGTGGTGATTGTATTTGTGAAAAATATAAAACCGCTCAGCAATTTTAATATCAATCAACAAACATACAATATTAAAAACAGCCAGAACAATAATTACTAACATTCATAAACACTATTACCACAGATAAATATAAGGGGTATATATAAACCCACAGATAAACCAAAATAATAAGAACAAGAATAAATAAAGTATATAAAGCCCTTATTAAATCATATTTTACAAGTGGCACAACATCAATGCTTCAAAATATTTATTTAATTAAACAGTTCATTTTAAACATAAATTTATAAACTGAATCATTTCATTAAATAAATTATTCACCTTAAGTTATTTGCAAATATTTTGTTAGACAATGGTGGTAACACTGAATCTCATACCTCCGTTTTTATAATGGTTGTTTTGTCATTGATCTTTAGCGTCTTATTAGAATTCGCTATCAAGAATTTTAAGATTTCAATAGATTATTTGTCATTTTAAAAATTTAAGATTAATATGCCTAGAAGATCTTAACCTAGGGAATTGACATAAGTTTATCAATAATGCACACCTACATGATTTGTCTAATATATATAAATTAGTTTGTAGTATATTTGGTTCAAGATCATATAAGAAGAAGAAGAAGAAATCTTTTTTTATGACCAGAACAGAAACATTGGAAATCATATTTCATTTAAAAAATGGATCATTTTTTAGTCATTAGTCACCTTCATTTCATAAATCAATTCAACAGCGAGAATTCAGAAATGGGCCAGTAAACTTAAAAATGACACATTCCTAATAGTTGATAAAATCGTAGATCATGTAAGAGAGAGTGGACAATACTAAACATATACAAACTTAAGTGTTGCTTCGTTAGCAAGTGTTATTCTCCTAAAAAGGTAAAAGATTTAACTGCACCTATCTTTGGGTGGCATATTAAAACTTAACATACAGTTTATTCATTTATTACAAACACACAGATTTTTGGGTGTGGTTTTCGGGCTAAAGCCTCCTGAATCAAAAATTTGTTTTTTTAGGTTGTTGCATTTTTGTTTTTATGAATGATCTGAACCAAATAATTAACCAATTACAATATATTGTCCACTGCTTCAAATAGTGTAAAAAAGCCTTTTTGATCAGTGATCTTCAGAAATTTATAGGAGGGAGAATCCTCCTGTGTTAGCCCCTCCAATATTAAATCCTGGATCTGCTACTGATTATAAATATAGGCTTCAAGATTAAGAATCTAAAACTTTTTTTTTATTAAAATAAATGCACTCAAATTATATTGTAAACAAATTTTGATTGATCTGTTCACAAGATTTTCTTTACACAAAATGAAGACAAACTTTTATCATATAACTTGAAAGTTATTAATTTATGGCCTCTGAGTTAAAACTATTTTTGGGGAGGAGTCTGAAATTTTTAACACTAAGCAGAAGCAAATTAAGTGGTAAGCCATGTAAGAGACCCCATTTTTCTTGATCCGTTCCTGTACCTGGACTAGATTACCCACAAATTCAGAGATAAATATAAAAAATTTACACTTTAAAGTTAAAATGAAGCAGTTTTGTGGGGTTTTTTCTTTCAGTTTTGACAGCCATTCCAGACTTGGAAAAAAGTTTTTTATTTTTCAAAATGATGCCATTTAGGCTAACAATATACATGCCTACGTATACCCCTCTCTTTTATGTAGTAAGGCCCATACGTTTCTGTCCTGTTCTCCTTCCCCTACTTCAAGGCTGAGATTTGCCTGCCATGCATGTCTATGCCTGCACTCTCCATTCCCATCACCCGCAATTCCTCAGTCCGGTCAGTCCATATCTAACCTTGAAAGACTCTGTGTGTTTTAACAATGTTCAAGATAGAATACCGTGCGGTTATTAAATTCTTGTGTAAAGAGGGCTTTACTCCTATGCAAATTAATGAGAACTTAGATGGTGTGTATGGGGAGTCCTCCTCGTATTCCATTGTAAAAGAATGGATAAAATTATTTAAGTTAGGGAGAGAAAGTCTGGATGATGACCCGCGTCCTGGTCGCCCATTGGAAGCTGTCAATTCTGAAACAATCCAACTTGTGAAAGCTGAATTGCTGTCTGATTGGAGGCTGAATATAAAAAAAATAGTAGCAAGGTTGGTGTTTTCAAAAATATGTGTTCTGAGGATCATTAAAGAACATTTACATATGAACAAGGCGAGTGCAAGATAGGTTCCAAAATTCTTTCGGCTGCTCAAATAGAGAAACATGTTCGCCGCTGCAATGAATTTGGGTATAATGCCGACCCAAAAAATTTCTTGGATTCAATTATAACTGGGGATGAGACAATGGTTCTATATTTTGACCCACTCTATGAAACCTCCCATCCACTCTACAGCCCAGACTTGGCCCCTAGCTATTTCCACCTTTTCTCAAAGTTAAAATCTGACCTTCGTGGGAGGAGATTTAACACCGGCAGAGAAAATTATTTTTTTCATGGTATAGAAATGCTGAATAAGCATTATATTTAGTTTGTAGAACTTAGAGGAGAATATATTGAAAAACAATAACACCAGTTTTTTCTTTCACCTCTCCGTCTCTCTCAGGCCAGAAGCTTATTGACCTTACTACGTACCTACTTCTTATCATTTTAATTGTACACACTTCTGTACACATACTATTCCAAAGTTAATTATAACTTTCGCAATTTTCATACTAATTTTAACTTTCTATAAAATCATTTCTAAATGCAAGAAAGTAGTAAACTTTTTTTTTTTTTTTTACAGGTAATCAAATCAAAATGACTATTGACTTCTACTACGTTCCGGGATCTGCCCCATGCAGAAATGTTCTCTTAGCAGCAAGAGCTGTTGGTGTAGACCTCAATCTTAAACTAACTGATCTCATGAAAGGAGAACACTTGACTCCAGAATTTTTGAAGGTAACAAATTTAACTTTTTGTTTTCATATATCAATTATTTATCAAAACTTTTGGATCTTTTTTAGATTAAATATAGTATTTTGCATACCTTGACTTTTTTCTTTGACGTTTTCAGCTGAATCCCCAGCACAATGTTCCAACTTTGGATGACAATGGTTTTGTCCTCAATGAAAGGTAATGAAATATTTCTCTCTATTGTTCTTTTCATTTTCACTATAATAAAAAAATACAGATTGAAGTCAAATAAAAAAAGTAAACAATAAATTAAAAATAAGCAATTCATTACCTTAAAAAACAAGCAATCCTGTGAAATATTATTAAAAAAATTTCTCCAATAGTTTGTGACTCTTTCTCCATTTAATAATAATTAGTTTTATTAATTATGATTTCATTCTGACAATTATTTAAAGGTTGTTGGAATAAAATAATGTATGAAAAGAATGAATTTGTTTTCTATTTATTATGAAAACATCTTCAACATATATTTTAAAGCTTTTTTAAATTTGTGTAAGTGGGATTATTGTAATTTGTTTTTTTATTTTAAACTATAAATCCAATTTTGAAAAGAACTACATTTTTTTTTTTTTTTTATGCCCAAATAAATAACAACACATGATTTATGATTAGTCTTTATGATTTGATATAATAATTTGTGATTATGGACGCAGCTCAAATCGATCAACTAGATTGGCCAACAAAAATTTGGCAATCTTTGAAAAATGCAGTTATATGTTTTTCTCTGAAACATCAACCATTTTAAACTGCTCTTTATTTAGAAACCATTTAAATGAACTGCTGAAGCTTATTAAGTAATTCCTTCAATATAAAACATAAATTATGAGCTAATATTTTTTTTATCATATTAGCTGTATGTTAAAAGTGGTTTCACATAATAATCAGCTCAGTTATCCACATGAGGCCATGTGACACACTTTCCAAACCTAGCATATCTAACCACTTTAGAGAAAAGATTTAGGGGTTTTGGAACAATGCCTATTTTAAAAAGAAAACAAAAATTATTGAGAAAATGATAACTCATTCCCTTGATGTAGCTTTTATTGAAAATTGCTTACCATACTTAGAAAATAACATATATTGGAAAACTTTTCATGATTTTTTTTTCTATGATTTTGTGCTTTGAAGTTGAAAATCATAATCATAGCAAAGTATTATTATTTAATTTCGCAGCCGAGCCATAATGTGCTATCTCGCAGACCAATACGGCAAAGACGATTCTCTCTACCCAAAAGACCCTAAGAAGAGGGCAGTTGTTAATCAGAGGCTATACTTTGACATGGGAACTCTCTACTTAAGATTTGGAGAACTTTATGTAAGCAAACTCAGATTTTATGAAAATTTTAATGTTTATTAATATTAACATATTAACATTAATATTTATTCATTTTAGTTAATAATTATATTATTTTATTCTTCTAGTACCCAGTTATTTTTGGTGGTGCTCCTTATGATGAGGAGAAAGCAAAGAAATTAGATGAAGCTTTTGGATTTTTAGATGGATATCTGAGCAAATCTACTTATGTTGCTGGAGATAACCTAACTTTGGCTGATCTATCTCTTGCATCAACAGTTTCTACAGTTGAGGTATAATTATATAATAAAACTTAAAATGAGCAGTAATATTTTGATATATAATAATAAATTTTCATGTGGATAACAGTAGAAGTAGGAGAATCTAATAACACTAATATTCATAAATATTTCAAATACAAAAATCTATACCAAAACGAACTATGTAGGATCTTGGATTCGGTACTTGGTGAGGGTTGAGCACTATTTACCACTTGGCCTTCGCAGATCATGCTGAGATCCAACGCTAAACATAATTATTTGTTCAAATAACAAAGAAAATGTTTATGATGAGTAAAGAAAAGTCTTTATTTAATTTTCCTTTCAGCAGTTTATTAGTGAACGTAATTATTGCTGATTGAAGTTGCTAGTAGTTTGGAATGAGTTACAGTAGGCATAAGCATGTATAGTTCAGATCTATCAAAGACCCTGCTCGGTTGAAGAGATTGGACTTATTTCCAATACCTTGTTGGGCTATTTAATTTATTTAATACATCCAAAATACAAAAATTTGATTCTCAAATCATTTTCATAAGTGATTTTATTATGCGATACAATTTAAATTGTCATCATAAAGATTATTTTCTTGAGGAAAATTGAAGGACAGACTGCCTCCTCCCCTCCTCCAAGGGCATGAAGAGAGGATGGCAAAAACTCTTAGGGCTAAGAGCGCCTGATCTTAAAATCTGGCTCTGGGTGGAGATGTACTGCTTCTTGACCAACGATTATACCAGGAGGTGATACAATCAGTCAGTATCCACACTCAACCACAGGATTTATCCCCAAACCCATTGAGGGGACAGGTATAAACTTTAGAAGCTAGGTATGTCCCAGGAGGGTTTTCCTACCCCTGATTTGATCCATGATTGATATAACAGATAATAAATTTTCTGCCCACTGCCGCACTTGAACCCACTCCAGAGAGCTATATTTAACTAGCCTACTCTTCTCTTATATTTCAAATATAATAACAAAAAGTTAATTCTTGAGACTGTTGTCGGATATGTTTTTAATCAAGATTAGTGATCAAACTATTGTAAAATAAAGTAGAAATAAATAAATTTAAAAAACACAAAAATCAGCAAATCAATTATATAAAGGTAAGCATTAAATATAGTAGGCGCCTGGTATCATAAATTTCATATATCTGCCTTTAGTCATTATTTATTTTATTATATATTGATTTTGCTTTTTATTTGATATTATTTTAATTTTTTTGTTATAATTAGTGAACATTTATTATCTATTATTATATTGTTATTTATTATATTTATTTTGTACATGATGTTATTCTTGTTTTTTTTAACTACATTTTCTTTTTCAATTTTTAACTAAATTGAATAAATAAATATATTTCACAATAAATATACAAAATGTGTTAGACTGAATAAAACGTAGTATTTAGTAGCGCTCTGCTGAGTTATGCAGAAAAAAAAAATTATTAATTTTGATTTTGATTTGGCTGTAAATATGGGTTTCATAAAATTTTACAATTCAGTCGAAAGACTTCACAATTCTAATTATTTTTTTTCTGTGCAGGTTGTAAACTACGATTTTTCAAAGCACAAGAATGTTACAAAATGGTTCAACAAATGCAAAGAGACCATTCCAGACTATGAGAAATCAAACAACGAAGGAGCTCTGGCATTTAAAGCTTTGTACGAGTCTATGACAAAGAAATAAAATGAATACTCTTCATTTAATCCCATAATAAATTATTGCATTTCAACAGCAAACTATAATTACTTATGTGTCATGTATTTCATGTAGTTTTCACATATTTGAATCCAATTTTTTTCAATAAATTCTATTTAAATCGCTTAGTTTTATTACTTTATACCTTTTTGTAATATTAAAAATAAATTGTTATCGGAGTGCTCACTGGTCATTGCAGACTTAAAAGACATCTAAAGATTTGTGGAGTAGTGGCTGAAATCTGCCACTCGTGCAGACAGGCACCGGAGAACACCCAAGACTGTATAGCAAATTATGACCAATATGCATCACTAAGATATAGCCTACAGGGCTCTGACAGAATATAAAACCACGAGGCTTCCTCCATTGAATTATCTTCCCTTTTGGACTTTATTAGGAAAACTAGTAGGTGCGATGCGGAAGAACAATAGGCTTCCAATGGTTATCTTGGAGTTGACAAAAAGGCCCACTTTCCGGACTTGTTCTCCAACAAGTACTAGTTCCAGAGCTGAATGGTTCCAAAAATTATTTGTCAAATCACAGTCAACCAACTTCTTCAGTGCCAAAGCCTATCAAGAAAAAAATTAGTATATGTTTGAAGTTATAACTCATAACATTGAAGTTATATCAAAAGGCAAAAACAAATGGGTAGTCTTTTCTATATTAAAGATAATATTTGCTAATTAACTTTAAAATTTAGATGCAGGTTAAATGAAAGTGAAAAAATAAAATAAAATAAGAAGAATAATGTAGTAGAACCTTGCTTATCGATGCGAGAGGCAGTCAATCTGGAGAGTATAAAAGAACAAAACTGCAATGTTAATTTAGGTCGTCTATTAAATAAAACAGAAAAATTAATCTATAAGTCATGTGTATATAGCCATCTATGTCATATGTATAGTATATAGTATATCATTATCTAAATCATCATATATGATGAAGTTAAATTTATTAAACTAATGTATTATTAATTTAAATAAAAATTTCATTAGATACGTTTTAATTTAAGAGAACAAACGATCGCTGTTTTTAATATTAGTCACAGTCAGTTTTTTGTTGTTTTAGTAAACTTTGTGTTATTTCAGCAGCATAGTCGCTCCACTTTTTTAATTATTAGTGGCCTTCCAGTTTGAATTATTTAGTTTTGATGATAGCTAAATTGCTAAAAACCTGTCAACTATGTGAAAAAATTAATTTAATTTTTTTTTTCAACTTACTGTTTATTCTTAATTTTAAAAAGTTTTTGAATGTTATCAATAGCATAACAATCTCTTTCTGCTTCTAAATCATCATTGTCTTCTAAATCATTACTATTTAGTGTTTATGGGAATCGAAAAGAGGATTTCCAATAAGATAGTAATTGTCCTAAGTATTAGACTAAACATATTTATTGCTTTAGTAATATATCTACATTCAAGTATTGTAAGTATCCTTTCATATACATTTCAGTAAGTAAGTATTAAAAAGCTTATTCCCAAAAAAGACATTTGATAAAAGTGGTTTAAAGAATTTGAAAAAAAAAAATTTATTGAACAACCAGAAAAATTTAAAATCAGAACTGGAGCCTTCAGAAACCATCACTGGTAATTGATATATCTTGTAATCCTTGTGTAAAAAGCACTCACGGCCTGAGTTCATTACATAAAGCGACTAGAATAGCAAATTATGCATTAACAACTGATTCCAGTCATAACTACCAATTAAAAATTCCATGAATAAATACTAAGAAGAAGCAATTCTTTAAAAATTTCATTTCTACATTAAAAAATTTTATGGATGGATTGGTTTGAAAGAGCCAGATTTGTATATAAATTTTTTACAGTGCATATAGTCTGCTGTACAAATGGCCTCAATTATTATATCTACAACTAAAAAGAACTACCACTTTTAACAAAAAATAATACACATATTCAATTCCTATTCCCAATAGATTTACCGGATATTTGATTTTTGCTACATAACAGCTACAATTTAAATATTTCTCATAATAATTAGTCTTGTAAATAATTAGTTTTTACATAGCAATATATATTGTGTAAAGATAATAATACTACAATAAAAAAAAAAAGTAAGAGAGTTGGATTATAAAAATAAAATTATGACAATAAATAACCTGAAATATGTTACATAAATTACATTCGGTATTTTCAAAATATTTTTTATTCTGTAGTACCTATTCCGTGAGATATTTCATTAAAACTGTCATTAAGGATTCCTGATATCTTGAACAGTTGTTTCAATCAGTTTAGGAATTATGTGCAAACATAGCTGCTTTTTTCAGAAAAATGAATTCACCTATAGTAAAATAGCTAATTTGTCTGTCTCATTGTTTAATTAGAACACATTGGTCGATTAAAGATCAAAATACATTGCTTGAAAGCTAAAAGTCTACTGAAGCCATCTTTTGCTACCTGGAATAGAAAAACAATCCCCAACAGGGACATTGGGATAAAAGTGAATTGGAAACCAAGGAACATGGACCTCACCTAAGGACTACCCGTCTCAGGGGAAAAAAAGTGGGAGCTCACCTGAGCCCCTTCCGCATTGAGTATGTTAAACCTTTAAAAAAAAGCAAGGAACCTTTGAAAAAACAATTCCGAACAATTGTGCACTAAGATGCACTGCAATAATATGCACAACCTAATTTTTTACAATTTTTCATATTCAAAATACTAAAAACACAAACTCACAATGTCAGCAATATACAGTGACGGATCCAAGAGGTGCTAGGCAATATCATATTACCCAGGACCCCGTAAAGTCTAGATCCACTATTGGCAATATAACATTATTATGCATATAGAAATCTGCAACAGTAAAAGAAATAGAAAATGAGCTAACATAAAATGGTCACTAAATGAAAAATAGAGGAATACATAACTTTGAATGCATAAAGCTTTTTTATTAGAAGCCAATATGTACCTACCACTGCATTAATACCTACAAAAAAGTTTTTAATGTCAAATTTAAGAATTTTTTTGTAGCTGATCATAATATCCATCTTTTCCTTGGTAAGGATCAGTCTCTACATCAATGGAATTTGTATTTCAAATGTAACAATTGAAAAATATATGAACTAATCATTAGATAATTAGTAAAATAATTGATTTATACCTGTTTATAATGTCTTGGAAAGCAAATATGATAGCTAGAACAACTAATGAAACAAAATTAACAAACATAAAATTTTAGTTTTCGATTACTGGCAAAAAGTGCGCCAATTTACATGAAAATTATAATTGGTTAGGTAGGATTTTAAGACTGATAAGATTAAATTCGTAGCAGACAACTATTTAAAAAAATTCAATTAAAGAAATGTATAATGACGATAATATTGATATAATTATTATATTAATGTTTGTTTTTAATCCTGCCATTAAATAAAATACCGCTAATTCCTATTGCGATATGGCGCCAAATTAGAAAAAAAGTCCATCTTTAGCGGCAGTCTAATAATATTTAAATATATAAAATTATTTAAAAAAAATCATTTTGTAGTTGACAGTAAACGTCCGAAAGTGACCATTAAAAATAACTATTTTAAAACGTTATAATATTAAAAGTATTAAAAGACAATAAAAAAAAGTGTAGGTATAATGATGATAATATTAATATTAAATTAATAGTTTTTTTTATCTTTGTCATTAAAAAACAACCGCTAATTCCTGTTTCTATATAGCGCCTAAATAAAAATCATTATTTCAATAATTCTATCTTTTACGGCTGTCTAATATAAATATATATTAAATTATTTTTTTTAGAAACTTTGAAATTGGCGATAAACATCCTAAAGTTGTTATCGAAAGAATCATTTTAAACCGTTGACGTGAGTCATCGGATCATTTATTTCCATCAAAGACATTATTATCGAATCGAAATTCTAATTTTATAGTATCATAAAAAAGTAGACCGAGATAGTAGATTTTGACAGAGATAGTAGATCTAGTGTAATAAATCAAAGAGTGATTATTCATTCTTACTATAAGACATATTCAGAAACTCGTGAGTATTACATGTTTTTGCAATAAATGCACTTATGAATTATGGCATATTTATATGGTAAAATAATTAATTCAAACGCTTCTAAATTATGTGAAATACAATCAATAATTTCAACTTTCACGCAACTCCACAAATTATCAATCCACAATTTTGGGTTAGGGGGCGCCCAAATAACATTTTAATCCTATAGTCTTTTGATTAAAGTTTTCCTGTCTTCATAATTGTAATATGTTTAATTAATCTACCTAATCAACTTTTAATGACGTTTATAATAATGATAAATAATGAAACTGTGAATGAAATTGTATTCTTTACGAAAGTCGAACACCACTGCTAGATCCGCCACTCTTTTGATATTCTGTGAATTTCCAGCTCGTCCCACTTTATTTTTTAATCAATAACTTATACTAGAAGATGATTGCCAATAGCACATCTAGTTGATATAATATAAAGATGACGTTTTCACTCAAATAAAATTATTTGTTTACCTTAAATTTCTCGTAATTTACAATAAGAGATCTCATTGATTAGTTGTAAGTAGTTGAAAATTTTAAGGAAATAAACTGAAAAGTTATTTAACTAAAAATATTAAAAAATCTTTGATCCATTTTAGTTTCTTCTATTGTCATACATTTTTCTACCTCCTTTGCCAAGAATAGCTTAGGTAAGCACAACCGTAATGAGAAAATTAGGTCAAAATAAAGATGTCTGTTTAATTTAATGAAAATAGCATTATTTGAATTAATATTGTAAAATACAGTTATATAATTATATAATGTAAAAAAAAAGTGTATATACCAGGTTTAGGTTTCTACTCGAGAATATGTAAATTGAATAGTAATTTCGTATTTGCTGGTTGTCATATCAATTTAACGATAACTTAACTTATATTGTTAGGGTTTTCAAACAAATAGTTGAATAAACACTGATATTCAATTTCAGTGATGAAATAAAAGGCCTTGAGGTGGGGATTAATTTATGGTCACTGCACGTGCATATTTATGGTCACTGCATAACGTTCAAATGGGCGCCTTTTATTATTCAGGGTATATAAAGCATAAATAATAATAAGGCAACCTATGTAAAATTGTATGAAGTAAATGCATTATACCAGAAAATATACATCGTTTAATATCTCCAAAATATGGGATTTTGACACATTATGGAATTGTTTATGAAGAATTTAATTAATAAAAAAATTAAATACACGTGTTTCTTAATAAGTATGAAAATGAAAATTCTTTTTTAAGCGTTAATAAAATTCTGAACATATCAAAATTATCACACCCTATATCAAAGATTATGTAGTCATTTATGTAGATATTCACATGAAATTTAATAATTTTTCCTATAATTAAAATTTAATGTCATATTATTCAATCATTATTCTCTGTAATTTTTATTTACCAATTACATAAGTTTTATCGAAAGTTTCCAGCTCTGGGTACTTTTGATAAAAGCGAATATAACTGAATATTAGAATATTTATTTAAATGCAAATCAAAGCAGATTTTTAAAAGTCCTTAAATACAGTATTTGGCAAGTAGAATTAATTGAATGAATCATAACTACAAGAGCAACTGTAGCTAAGTATCGATGGTCAAAACTTATTAAAAACGGAATATTTCACTGAAAGCAAGCGATCTGATTCTAAGAAATAGTCATTTTTATGTTTTTGAATCATAAAAATATCAGATATGTTGAGAAATCAATGACTTTCATTTTAATTTTAACAACTTCTTTAAATATCGAATAAAGCTATTCAATCGATGTATTGCTATATCGATAGAGAAACTGCTTTGTTGACAGATCTTGAAAGTAGTGTGATGGTTGCAAACAGTATGTGCAGTTAGATTTGAATTGTTATTTGTTTTAATTTAGAATAAGCTTTTATTACGCTGATATTTACCTACTTAAACTTGCAAAATGTATAAGGCTACGATATCTGCTAGCAATCCAGCTTTCGTTTGTGAAATTATTTGTAAAATAATATATTGACAACTACTTACATGATGTTTCACCTATGAAATCAGTTTTCTTGTTGTATACATCATTGAATACCGTCGGCGTTTAAGCAACCCGTAAGTAAAAGCTAATAACTTTGGTTTAAACACAACTTTAATTGTACCTGATAATGAGTCATAGGACGTTTTTATGTTTCTTTACTTATGCTAACAACATCAAGTTAATTTTACTGCAAAGAATCATCACAAGCTTACTAATTGTTATTTTTCTTCATGACTTTAGTTATTTATATCTATTTTCTTATAGATTTTTTTTTTTTAAACCATATATTTATATTTTCACATCTTTATACTTTGAAATATTTGAGTTCATAAGTTGTTCAATACTCACTATTTATCTGCTTTAATTTGTAACTTGGTTGAAGAGTTTGTTGCTTAGCACCAAGTTCTGTTTTGAACTTCTGAGTTTCTCTTTTCCATTGGTTTTGTAGTTTTTATATTTGATTCTGTTATCTTGTGTAGCGATTATAAGATGCTGTGGAGTTTACCTGTATAATATTTACCATTCTTTAATTGCTTTTTTTTTTCCGATTATTCTGAAGATTATTGTTTGCTATTCCTTGTTTTCGACTGAATTTAATCCTTTTGTTAGTACCAATATCAGTGATAAATTAATATAATTGATTCTCTCTTTCTTGCAAGAAAATTTGGATTAAATTTATGATATACCCTTAAGGACTACATATCTATTTGTCTGAGGTAAACTATACTAAGTAATATTTTCAGAGTTTTACAGAAGAGCCAAAAAAAAAAGTTTCAGATCGCACTGTATTGCTTTTTGTGAATTGTGGCATTTTTATTTGAAATGTTTCATGTTTTATTAACCTTTTAGCTTATTTCCAATATTATACTCATAAAATAAGGCAGGAATAATGCAAATGCAATTATAAAATCAAAATCAGCAACATTGGACTTTCGACAGTTTACCTCGGATTTACAGAGCTGTATTTTATATTAAAGGACCAGTATAAGTTGGCGTATGACTTACTACGCCTATGACACACTATGAAACGTTTTAACACGATAACATTTAAAATAATTATAATAAAAATTAGTAAATTATAAAGAATTGAATAAAATTATTATTATCTAATGACGATAAGCAACCTGTAACCTCTAAAAACGAATCTTTCCACTTGTACTTGTACTTGATAATTAATTAAGGCCCAGATATATGTAAGACTGTTGGCTGGGATAATTTTTAATATGGTTTTATGTTACTATAAACTAGATCAAAGCCAGTTAAGATTGTGTACAACCTTAATTGTTATGTATCAAAGTGGTGTCTTGCATCTTAGATTTTTAAGATTATATATCTTAATTTCAAAAATACTGATTTGATTTTTTTGGGTATTTTGTTAAAGATAATTATTTTTTATTCATTATTATGGACAGGAAATGTCATTAGAAATTAAATAAATACAGATGTTATTCCACTAACAACGACCTTGAGGGTATCTCTTTGGGTGAGAGGAAGTCATCCACAACTAACTGTCAATTCCTATAAAAATGATCAATATCACGGTTTTTATAGGTGCAGATAATCAACTGCTGTATAACCGTTTTTGTTGCGGGTGTTGAGCCTGTTTTCTCTCTTCAAGTTCAACATATTTAACTGTTTCTAATAGCTTATACTACTTTGAATTATATTTTCAGATCTTTTAAAAATGGGTTCAAATGGACGAAGAAATGAAAGCCGAAATCGAGAATGGTTGATGAATGGTTTCAGTCAAGAAAGTACTCCAGACACTATTATAGAAAATGGTAACTTTGGGTTCAGTGGCCACCAGCCTGCTGGGCCCAATGAACTGTTTGCTGGAGAACAAGTATGTTATTGCTGATACGGTCCACCATAGTTTAGATTTTTTACTTACACTTTAGACCTCTATATTTTTGTTAAGAGTAGTTGAATATATATTCAATGTAAACATTATTCATTTTTTTTCAGAATGACACACCCTGGTGGAAATCACAGTTCTTTATTTCTGAACCTGTTTTATTCGGAACATTAGATGGCGTTTTCACATCTTGTTTGATAAACGTGTTCGGTGTCATCGTCTTCCTAAGGTCTGGATGGATTGTCGGACAGGCTGGTGTATTGAATGCAATTTTAATGATAATGGCAACAGGTTAATAAATTTAATTTTTTTTTTTTTTGTGGACAACAATTGCAATATAAACAAAATAACTCTGCTCTTGGTTTATTTTTATGATTATTTATGAAACAAATTAGTTAATTATTGTGTTTTTTTTTTTGTAACCTTATTAGTTAACTTTTCAGATTTGAGTTCAATAACATCTTTTTTTTTTTAGTTGGTGTTGCGTTGATTACTGTTTTATCAGCCGTGGGCATCTGTGAACGATGTAGAATGGAAAGTGGCGGTGTATATTTTTTGTTAGCCCATGTTCTCGGACCTCGTTTAGGAACTGCTTTTGGTCTTCTCTACGTTTTTGGTCAGGTATAGTAGTATAATTCCTGAGTTATGATATTTATCTAACAGTTGATTCTAAATTTAGATCTATAATGCTTACGATTTAAATTATTTCGTGATTGCCTTCATGAAAACTCCATTAACTCCAAAAGTTTAATATTGACCTTCAGTTCAAAATATGAAATTATATTAGTTATTAATTATTTCTATATGTATTATTCTATATTGCTCAATGTAAATCAATAATAAATTTTTTTAAAATGATATATCACTAATTGATTTTAATGCCATTTGTAGGCTGTAGGGTGCTCGTTATTTGTGCTTGGTTTTGGTGAATCTTTGGCTGGTCTGGTCGGTCTCGAAGGTGGTAAATGGGCCCAACGAGGGTTCGCTAGCGCTGCTGTCCTCCTGTTGGCCGTTATCAATTTAGCAGGAGTCAAATGGGTTGTAAAATTGCAATTTATGCTCCTAGTGGTGCTCCTTTTTGCTGCACTTGACCTTCTTGTCGGTAGTTTTGTTCATACTGATATCAGTGAGTATTATTAATTATTTATAATGTTTTACTTATTACAATGGAACACCGCTTATCCATACTTGTCAGGACCAGGATATCGCTGGTTAATCCACAGTGTATAAAAGAAAAAAAATTCCAATATTAATTTAACTTATATATTAGGTAAAAATGAAAGTGCAATACAAAAATCAATCTAAAAGTCATATGACCTACATATTATTTGTATACCTATTATTATATTATTATTATTATTATAGCTTTAAATTAAAATTTCTTTAGATACATGATTTAATTTACCTAAGTGTAAAAATGATTGTTGTTTTAAAAGTAGTCACAAATTCAGTTATTTTTTTGGTTTAACCGAACTTAATGTAAACTGAGCAGCATAATATTTCCACTTTTTTGTATGTTAGTGACCTTTTGATTTCAAATAATTTAGTTCCGATAATAGCACAAATGCTGAAACTAGTCAACTCTACGAAAATAATAATTTTTTTCTTTATTTTATGAAGTATTACTACCATAAGCCATTTTATAGTTATTTTTTATATGTCTGATCTTGATTATTATATAAATTTTTATTCATTTTATTTCATAATTCTTTTGCCATTATAGCAATAGCTTTTGTTATTATTATATTTTTTTAAACTATAAACAATGCTTATTTGTTGAATAGTTACTGTTCAAGCTATTTTATAATAGGTTTATTATAACATTTAGTGATTGCAAATGAAATAAAAATTTTATGGCTGGATCAAATTGGCCTAAAATGTTAATGACCTTTAGTTTATTGTGTATGTTGGTTATATTAAACAATAGTATGATAATATAATTTGTATAAGTCTTAAACATCTTATGTAATCATTACCATTGGGCATAAGCGGGTAGTGATGAAAATGTTCGTAAAAATGTATTATTATTTTTTTTAAATTTTATTAGTTAATGTATTGATAATATAATAAATTATTTTAATTTATCCTAGAAAGTGGCTTTACTGGATGGTGGACTGGTCAGCTGAGCGCAAACCTATTCCCGGATTACTTTGATGGTTATAATTGGTTCACCGTTTTTGGTGTGTTTTTTCCAACCATTACTGGAATATTGGCTGGAATCAATATGAGCGGTGACTTGAGAAATCCTGCAAAAGATATCCCCAATGGCACATTGGGAGCTATTATCACAGTGTATGTTATTTTCTGTTTCTATTACTATTAAAATAAACAACTAAGTAATGCATAATTTAGTAATAGAGCAACAAATTTAACAGTTTTTCATTAAATATATGTTTTTAGCTTTATAATGCGTGCATGAAAATAAAAGAAAAGTATTAAATCATTAATTAGGGCATATATATATTTGTAAAAATTATTTTAACAAAATTCATATTAAGCGCTACAAAATTAAATTGTCATTCAAATTTTTCAGCACTGGGCTGTACCTAACCTTTATATTGGTATTGGGTTCGACATGCACTCGGGAAGCATTAAAGACTGATTTTATGATATCTGCCAAAGTTTCTGCTGTCCGTGAGTAATAATTTTTTGTTTATAATATTCTCAAATTTATTAATCAGTAGCAAATAAAACTTTTTCTTGATATTTTAGAAGTCCTACTTCTTTCCGGCCTTTACGTTTCTTCAATGTCTAGTTGCCTTGGTGCTATGTATGGAACTCCGAGAGTTTTACAGTCGATTGCAAATGAGAATGTTATTCCGCATATTCAGTTTCTTGGAAAAGGGGTAAGATTGATTGTTGAAAAAGATTGACTTCATATAATTTTTATTCTTACTATCCAACAATATAAATGACGTATTTGCCCAGTACCAGAGTTTAATTCTAAATTTTTACTTGCTACATGAAAACAACTTAATACAGTAGAGCTTTGAATAAAAAAAAGAAATATTTTCTATTAAATAGAATCCCTAGCATTTCGAATTTTATCTGCTTTAAGCTTCAAGTGCCCATACCATTGTTTTTTTCTTGTGATAATAAAATAAACAAACCAATTAGTTTATAGTAATAAAACCTCTTACAGGGGTTGGCTCAATTTTTGAGTATCAACCTGTTTTCACCTCTATTAATCGTTTTAAATGAATTTTTATGGAAAAAAGTTCTGTTATTATTGGAAACAATTAAAATATCCCATGCAGAATTATCAAGTGGAGCTAGAAAGTGTTTTTACATCATTTCTACCAGTGTTAATTGTTATAATTAATCAACAAATAAAACTATTATTATTAGCATTATTAGCATGGAACATTTTTCTAAAGGAAAAGCCCCAATACAAAGAAAAATTCTATATATAAATATAACTTATAATGTGCTACCTTCAAAACCATAATATGTTCTTGTTATTTATTTCTTAATTTCATTGCAAAGTTATATTATTTATTTTCTAGCGAGGACCGAACAAAGTTCCTGTATATGCTTTGGTTGTTGTTGCCGTTGTGACAATCAGTTTTATTCTTGACGGTGACATCAACTCTTTAGCACCAATCGTAACTATGCCATTTTTGATGATGTACTCCATCGTCGACTATGCTTACTTCGCTCTCGCCCAAACATTCGACATACAGTCGCAGAGAGAACAGAGATTCAAGTAAATAATATCGCACTATATCATTTAACATTTTATAAAAATAATTATCATGTTGATTATTGTATTTTACTGTCTACAGATCAAAAGAAAGGCAACTTTCCGAATCTTCGCCATCGCTCCAGCAAAGTGATATTAGTAACGATTTGGATACGTTGTTTCCGGAAAGAAGCCAGCATAGGATGTACTCCACCGTAGGTTTTGTTGAAATAGCGCAATATTACAAAGAATGTTTTTTATTTTCTAAATTGGAATTTGTTATTAGGTCTCTAATACACCAAGTCCAGAGCATGTGGCAACAGCCCCTCCGAGTTATACTGTTCACAGAAAAACTACTAACTGGTATTCAAAATGGTGTAATCGATGGCTATCCTTATTTGGGGTGATAATTTATTTATAATTTACTATATTACAAACAGTTTTTTCATTAAATTAAAATTTTTGTCATAAAATAAATAAAATAAAATTTTAATAAGTTTGCCTTTCAAAAGGTTGTGTGATTGTAATTTTTTGATATATTGTGTGTGGCGATCCAAGAATATATCTAGGTTTTCAACCTTGTCCTTTTGCATGCTATGGGGCTCACAAAAAATTACAGAATTTTTAAGTTTTTTTTTTTATATTTTCTAAGTTCAAGCTGCTAATACTCAAATTAAAATCAGATTTTCATAATAGCTCAGTTGGAGTTTTTAAATATGTTTATTATGCGTCATGGGACTTTATTTTAATTTTTTTTTTTGTAAATTGTTGCTGTATCAGGTTTTCAAAAATTAAAATTTTAACTGAATATTGAAAAAAAAAATGAAATAAAAAAATATTCATAATATTTAACCTGTTATGAAAGGTGTCCTCTCCCAAAAAAAATAGTTAACCCTTAGGATTTTATAGCAAATATAACTGAAGAAAAATGTTCCTATGAACAAGGGTCGACGAATTCAGCCAGTTTTCAAACCAAAAACATGAAAAATACTCTTTTCGACTCTTTTTGGCAATTTATGAAGAAACAACTCATTGCAACAAAAAATGGATCAAAATTAATGCCATGGAGATTTAGATTTAGCATTAAATGAGACCAAGAGCTGCTCAATAGATCAAAGAAATGATCTGATGATTTTCAAAATTGTTGGTGAAATGTCAAATTTCAAGCCAACCTTTTATTTTTAGCAAAAGTGGTTATATTAGGTTATTTTCTAATTTTCTAAAATAAGAAATATGGCAACACTTCGTGTAGGCACCATTTACGTTGCATGGCGGATTTGATTGAATGCAGTATTAATTCATCACAGGCAATCTGTACGCGTTGAATCAAATGTACCTGCGATTGTATTTTACTTTTCCCCACAAGAAAAAATAAATTGGAGTTAAGCAGGCCACACGACAAGTTCCCATTCACTATTACCTTATAAATAGCAAAATTCTCAATGACGTTAATCTTTTCTGTTTTATTTATGCAATGAGTCGTTTCTTCATATATTGTCCAAAAGTGTCAAAAACTTATTTTTTCGTGTTCAGTTCACGTTTTTGGCCTAAAACTGGTCAAGATTTTATTTTCTGACCCATGCTCAAAAGAATTTATTTCATTTTGCATTAAATTTGCTATAAAACCACCAAGGGTTATACTTTTTTGCAGGGACTTCATGCATATATTTTTTTAATTAAAAAAATAAGTTATCTGTTATCAGGCCTTTTTAAAGTTGGGTATGATGCTACTCGTCCACTGGGAATATGCTCTTGCCAACATTGGAGTTGTATACATTATCTGGTTGTATGTCGGGCTGACTAACCCTGCTGTAAAACCTGGAATCGCATCGGAATTCAAATTCTTCGCTTGGTTGCACCGAGCATTCCTCAGGCTATGTGGGTTAGTATTTTGTTACTCTTCAATAAATTTTTGTTCATAAATTTTCCTGAATTTTTTTTAATAAATGAACAAATTTCGCATATTTGTCTTATACCTATCAAAGGGCTCTTTATTGAAATTTTTTTTTGGCTTTATTAAGTATTTTTCTTATGTAATTTTGTATTCTTTCTTTTATTGTAATATGCCTGAAATATGAGTAGTTAAAGAGTGATTCTCTTATACAGAATCACCCTGTATTTAATTAATACTTTTTTTTCTAATTTTAGTTCTCATTATTTTTAATAAGAACTGATTTAAAAAAAAAATAATAATAAAAAAGCACATTTAATTTATTCATACATCAACCTAAATTTAGTTTTAGACTTTTTTTTATGTCTTAAGAGTTTTATGTTCACCTAATTTTTGCTATCAGGAGGCGTGGTTACGATTATGAAGAAATAGTGGTTCCGCCTAGTCATCCTGGTGTCTCCCTTTCTCCTTGTCAGCTTACGGAAGAAAACGAAGACTTTTCATCTCGCCAGAGGTTTCATCAGACAGCTACTGTTCGTCCGCTGTACGATCACGATGCCCAGACAAACCAGACAAATATTCAGGTGCTGAGGTAGTCGAAACTTTGTGATGACCAGGATATTTCACTCAATCGGGCTATATTAGCTCAGTAAAATTTGACTATCCTGTTGAATACTCTCATAATTCGTTATGATAATACTACTTGTAAAACGTTAACCTTTTCGGTTTATATTCCTATTGAATCCTAATTATTGATCTGAGGTCAATAAGATCTTATAACTTTAGTTTGGCATGGATTTATTATTGATTTGTAAAGATAACTCAAAATGCTGGCCTTTAAATTTGATTTTGAACCTGATCAAAAGTGACTTGGTCTAAGTTATCTTTTAAAAAATAATATCTATAACTAATTAATTATTTTTTTAAGGGTCGAAAACAACAGTAACTTTTCATCTATAACTGATATAGCTTCCAAATAAGTTTTTATAATTTAAGAAAAAAAAATTTCTTCCATTATTACCTTAATTAAGTTTAATTTATTTGAATATGTTTATACATGTTCCTTTTTATTAAACCCGGTGAAAATTAAATTTTATTTTATTATTGTTCAAAGAATAAATAAACAAAGAAAATCAAATAAGAATAGTAAAATAATATTCACAATAAAAAATAGACTTAAATTCTCAACATTAACATAGATATGATAGATTAGCAAATAACTTACGTTTTTTTGTCTTAGGTCTTATTAAATATCAACATTTTGGTATCTAATAAGATGGCATTGATCATGATCAATTTATATTAATTTAAAACTCAAAGTAATAGAAGTCTTAAAAATCAAATTTATTAATATGTATTGATATATTATGGCTATCTGGAGCGTAGTAGCATCAGTACTTTCGAACATGGAGAGATGGTTTAGCTTCCAGGATCTAGGATTCACTCAGCCTAATGAGGGAAAATGAGTAGCTATTGGTAAAGAATAGAAGCAGCCTAGTTCAAAGCACCGAAATTAAGATTGTGAGGAATAAATAGCATGAACAGATGCATATGTATCTGTAAATAAAAAATGTACTAAAATACTATTTAAGACAAGTTGAATCTGAGATATTTTTAATTTTTTAGGATTGATTTAATTACACTTTGTTGACTACATAATACTTTTGGCAATGACTTGCTTACTCAACAAAATGATGAACAATATAAACATTACCTACAGACTGAATACATTTTTTTGAAAATTTGCTATTTATTTAAATAAATAGGTATCCTACTATTACATGTTGGCATTTAGATTTAGTTTATTTCAAGCATTTAGTATGTTTGACTAATTATTTCATCTAAAGTTTATTAGGAAATTTCTTCTATTTTATGGGAATCGAATGGTAATTGAGCATCTTTAGAAATATATTTGCTTTCAAATCCATCAGTTTCTTTATAAAAAAGTGAAACTACTGTTGGTAAAGTTTCCAACTGAAACCTATCTACAAGTATGGTTGAACAATATTTTTTTACGATTAAATGTATGCAAAGACAAAGTATCTAATGAAATGTCAATTTTTCGGGTAAGCATCTTTAAACCATGAATGGATCTAAACTTATTTTATTAATTAATGCAAATATACTTCTTTGGTTCTGTACGATTCTTCGAATTGAAAAAGTTTTTTTCTTACCTCTATATAAAAGTTCTGAGTCTGTAAGAAAAAAAAATTCTTGGCTTTTTAGAAATTAGTCTTGAAAAGAAATCAATCATTGAATTAGTCTGATGAGCCATGAAATTTTTGTAATTGTAATTTTAGGCCTTGTATAATAATAAGCTAAAATAAATTAAACTTGCTAGTTTTCCTCTTAGATCATATCCTGTGCTGACTTAATAATTATGCATAGCGAAGTAATTAATAATAATATCTCTCTTATATTTTTCATTGTCGGGCAGCATTATTTTGATATGATCTTGCACCTTGCCTCCAACTGCTTGCTGTGGACTGTGATTATTAAAACAAATGACAATAAAGTTTTCGGTTCAGTTTTTACAGTTTTCAATGCTATAAAAACTTTTAGTATTATGTAATAAAAAGTAAATAATGAAATAGCTTTCTCAACTATTCTTGTATGCTACTTAAATGACTAAAAATTTATAAAGACTGTTAGACGAAAGATTTTCTTCATTTCACCGAGCCAAGCCTAGCTGCCTACTAAAAATCGGAATCTTGTAGGATGAGGTTATTTGGATTATAATATGGAAAAAATAAAGTTTTGTTAATTAATATTTTGAAAGAATAGTAACAATGCAAAATTATTGCAATATTAAAAAAAAATTTTTTGACTGTAGGTTAATGTGATTTGTGAGATGGGAACCATGGTTTTAACCATGGATCTGTTTCAGAACTGATTTGTCATTTATCTGCTTTATTGTATTTCCAATTGTATGTAATTTGTGATCTAAAAAATAATTGAATATTTAGTTTCTATAAGTTGAACTTTACCCGGTTTAACTTTTGAAACTGCAATTTAGGACATCTGATCCTGTATAGGCCAACAAAGGTTCTGGATATTCAGTTAATGAATGACCAGATTTCTCCTTGTGAAATTGAAATTTTATTATGAGTGGAAATTGGAGCTGTTTAAAAGAACAGTATCAAACATGTTTCCTCATTTTGACAACAAAATTTCCTACAGAATTTATCTGATTAATCAATAAAATGCCAATATGAGGCTTTGCTGTGGGTTCTTATATTTTTTAAGTTATATTTCATCCATCATTCATATAAAGGACCTAAGATTCGTACTGTATGACATACCTTTCGTCGGCCTTATAATTTATATGATATCATTTATTTATGATATATAATTTTTTTTTGTAATAAAAAAAATAAACGAAAATCAAATAGTGAACCGTGAACCCTGTGAAAGACAAAACCCGATTACCTTTATTTTTATCTCGAAATTATGACAAGAACTTCTACTCTTTTCATGTAAAATATAAACCGTTTTTTTTATAATTAAGGCAAATAGATTTGCCTTACATGAAAATGAAATATAAATTTTAAATGTATATTTATACATTAAAATTAAAATAATGAATTTTTTTGTTCATGTGTACACAATTGAAATATTAGCAAATATATATTAAACATATCTAATTATTCATGTGTACAAATTTTTGAATGAAAAAAAAATTCTGTGTTAGGAGGATGTACTAAAAATCCTATCTTAATCCAGATAGCAGCCTTAAAATGCCCTAATGCCTTGATATCTGCTTTATAACCGTTATAGGCTAGTATTTGTCAATCAATAATTTTACTTTGTGTTGAGTAAAATAAATTAAAATTAATTTAGAGAGAACAAATTTAGTTAAAATTAAAATTTTTTTATGAACTCCCCGAACTATCTGATTGTCGAATGTCTTAATCAAAACCTTGAAGTCATGACTACATTGCTTTATTTTTTATAATGAAAATATCGCCTCTTTGCTATTTTATACTTTTTTTTTAAATTAATTTAAAATTGTTTAGATTTTGTTCATTGTTATTGTCAATTAAATGTTAACTTAAAGTTACTGAAATGTCTACTGATCTGTAAGAATATTTTTATTTTTGGTAATTTATTTTCAGATCTGTCTTGTTCAAAATTGTATATATAAAAAAAAAAAAAAAAACAAGTATTTATATTTTCTTTTAAATTTTAGCCATAATTTACTGCCATTACATTTTTTTTAAATTCTTATTTTAAGATTTATTAATGATAATTTATTATTTCATGCTATGAAAATGTATCTCTAATAACATATTTAATTTAATCTCACTTCAATTTTTTACATAAGAAGAAAAATAATCAAATCGAGATACTTAAATTATTTATTTCTTATTGTTAATGTTAATGTTTTTATATTTTTGCTTGTTTTACCTTATTATATGTTGTTGTGATTAATAAAAATTAAATTATTAATAAAAACAAATACAGTGGTTTATTATTGAATTGATTCCTGGATTTGAACTAACTTCCTAGCTCTTAATTTAGATATATTTTTTTTTTTTTTTCAGAGAAAGTTTAAATTATAGTAATAAAACAATTACACTGACATTTTTAGTTGTTGAGGAATTAACAAATTTCTATATTTTAAACTAAAACTAATCTCTAATAATTGTTTTATTATATAATATATTTCAATACTCTACAGGTTCTTAGACTTTTATGACCATAAAAAGCATCATGTTAAAGAATACTTTTTACTTACGGAAATATAAAACTCTTGTGTTCAAAAAATTAAATTATCATATCTATTTATAAATTCCATAAATTATTTTAGAACCCATAAAGGTTCAGTTTTCGAACTGAAAAAAAATGATATAGTGTGCTTGGTCCAGAGTATAGGAAGGGCCCTTTTTTCAAATTATTGACACTCATCTAAAACTTTGTGAGTGGCTTTAGTAACCTACAACATTTTTATCTATAGAAATTCTTGAAATGGGGCCGTTTTCAATCTAGAAATCAGAAAACAAGTCAATTTAATAGTGCACTAAAAAGTTATGAACAACGCTTTACTTTTCACTTGAATTGTAAGATAATATGATAAGAAAATCGAAAAAAAAATATTGGCCTAATTATAATAATATTGGACTGCTTAGAGTGATCTACACCCCAATATGTCAAAATAAGGAGGAGGGTATGAAAATTTATCATCAACGAGATGATTAATTGTTTTATAAATATTAGTACAATCAAATTGTCATGCTGGCCTACGATTTTCATGGGCAGTTTTTCAGACTTACATCCTAAACATGTCAATTTTACGATAATAATTTTACTTATCATTTGTCTGCCTCGAAGCACACATGATTAGAGATCTATTTTGTGATTAATTAATGCAGTAGCCTACAAAAAAATATTGGGCCCTATCGCTTAATCTACAAAAATGAGACGGTAGGTCCTTTTCTTTGGTTATTTGCTTAGAGCTCAGAAACTATGCGTCCTAGTGATAAGACAAAATTAAAGCTGAAGAAATTCGCTACAAGATTGACTTCATTTATTTTTTCTCTTTCTCACATAGTTTCCGAGATATCCCCACTCGTATATCGCTATTTTTTTTTCAATTTGCCCCACATTTTTTGCCTTATTAGACTAGTTGAGATCCGCATGATGGTATAGAAGGATCAATCTAATCAGGAATTGATAAATTATTTGCTACTTCTTTAATTTTGTTTTATTGAAAACTAGTTTCGAATTTTATACATTTGAAACCTGTTTAAAACCTTGAACTGAAGATGAATGTATAACATTCGAAACTAGTTTTCAATAAAACAAAATTATAGAAGTGGCAAATAATTTATCAATCTCCACTTATCAGACTAGTTACTTCTTCAGCTGTTTTTTTTTTTTTTTTTTTTTTTCAAAATAGCGAAATATTCTAATAATCACCAGCAGAAGTCAGCATTATCCAAGAAAGCCCTAAACTAATAGTTCCAGTAACTACCAAAAGAGGCCAGCAAATATAATTGATTTTTTTTATTGTTATAATATTCACTGGTTGTCAGTGTACACTGACAGTTGAGAATTAAACAATAAAGAGATAAAAAAAAAAATTTAGATATATATTTTTTTACATTGTGTATAATTCGTTTTAAAAAAAATTGTATCTTAAATAAATAATACCAAATTTTTAAGTGTTTTCATGTTTTTTTCATCTTAAACTAAAATTTTCGTACAAAATAGTGTCAACTAATAAGACAAGAGCATTTTTTGCGTTTTTTATTTTATCCAAAGTTTATGTTGACTTTTTTAACTTTTGAAAATTATTTTGAAAGAAGGAATATTAGTATTCCAAAATAAAACTCCATAATTGTTTCAATAGTTACCAGCAGAGGTAAGCACGATCCAATGATCTAGTAGTTCCAATAACTGTCAAAAGGTGTCAGCACTATCATGACGGAGTGCTCCTGATTATGAGCTCCTGTAAACTCTTACTCTCCTAATAGAAAACACAGATTTTCAACCGGGAATTTTTCATGCTAGATAGTTTTTTTTTATTTTTCCCCAATTTTGGGGGAAATTAATTCTTTCTTTCTTTCATCTTGTAATCTTAATTTTCTTATCAAGTTTTTTTTTTTTAACACTTAATTTTGTTGATTTAATTTACTTGAATTTCCTGCTTAAATATATATTTTTAAAAATATTGTTAGTATTTGTATGTATATAATTAAATTCTTAGTGGTTTAATACTGAATTTAATCATTCATTTATTATTGATAATTTAATAAAACTAATATTTATTAGTTAATATGTAATAAGAGGGTAGACTCCCAAAAAAGCTTTTGGATGGCAAGCTTGATTGACAGATGACAAAAATATACTTAAAACTTCAGTCTCTAGACTGAAAGGAGTGGCAAAAATTGTGAATCTTGTAAAGGAGACCCATGTTCTTTAAGGACCATAGAACCAGAAGTGAGTGAGTGATTAATTTAATTATGGAGATCAAATTTTAAATCATAATACTTAAACTTATTTAAAATAGTCATTTAAAATAATTAAGTTTCAGATTATGAAACTAGTTCATAAAGTAATACTTATGTTACAAATATTCCTGATTTAGTATGGTAGATATTATTATTATTATTTGGCATTATTTTTTACTTCATCTATGGTTCGATTCTTCATTTTTCTTAATTCTTCTTAATAAAACTATTTTAATAATTTTAATTAGATTATAAAGGGCATGGACATTTAATACCATACACATATTGCTTTATTGTTATATTATTTCAGTCTTTTATATAAATATATATTTATTTTCGGAAATTCTCTAGAACTTAAATTCTCCAGCACTTGCTTATTCATCATTCTCAAGTCAACTTAATTCTCTTATAATACATGATAAGTTTTTTTCAGAAAAAAAAAATAATGGAATTACTAAATAATGAATAAGGTAAGGAAGAAAAACAAGAAAAAACTCACTTTATCAAACAACTTTAATTATGTTAATTCAAAATGTATTTATTATTTCTTTTTGTGAATGAAATAAACATGATTATTAAATATGTAATAAAAATAAATTATTTTAACAGTATTTTAAAATACAGAAAAGTCATGGTATATCATAGTAAGGCATTTTACTTGTCACTGTAAATTTTACATAGTTATCTTTATTTCATCTATCCAGTGTGAACTAGGTTCAATTATATTTGTTATTAGGGATTGATCTTCTATAACATCATGAAGACGTCAACTGATATATTTGTTATGTATAAATAAATAGTTAAGATTTATTTATTTGTAAGGATATATGAGGCGTTCCATACAAGAAGTGTGAATCAGCCATGTCACCAATTTTTTTTTTGTTTGTTTCATGCTTCGTATAATATTCCGTATATATATGGTACATAACATATGATCATCATATCGTACCTGTCGTAGAATAAAGATACAACTTAAAATCTGAACTTGTCAGAAAATCATATTTAAAGGTTTTTTTCAACACTTTTGAATATCTCTTTATTAAAACACATTGAACATTCTTAATACCCTACGAATGGGTATTACCAATGTTCAGTGTGTTTTAATGAGAAGGATGCCAACTGATATTTGATTGTTACTTTTATACTACAAAAGAGTAGAGAAAACAAATTTAAATATGATTTTCCTACAATTTCAAATTTTGAGTTGTATCTTTATTCGATTACAACAGGTGCGATATGATCTATATAAATCATAGAGACCAATATGTCAAGAATAAATATATAATACTTAAATAAAATAAATAAAAAATTATGGTGATGTGGTGGATTCTTCTTGTATAGAATACCTCATATGTACATGAAACATATTATAAAACAGTGTATTTTTAATTCATAGAGTTATATTTCCCCTAAATATATCATCTATTGTATTTTTCTTTAATGCTTCTCTCGCGTAAACGGACACTCTTTGTTCTACGATTCGAGAGACCTGAGCGTTGAATATTCCAACAAAATAAGGAGAAATAGTTGTCAATACTCTTCCCAGGACGATGCCTAAGCCACTCAGTTCAACTTGTGTTACTCTGAAATAAAAATATATATTTTAGAAACAATTATAGGAATTTAATAAGTTTTTAGAAAGCTTAAAAGAAATACCATTCTCTTTCTATGTAAATATATGGGCTACAACAAATTTACTCTTGGTTCTTTGAATAATAATTAAAGACATAAAAATTTATCTAAGAGTTAATATTTTTTGAAATAATTAGACATTTCTAATAACTTATTATGTGTCCTATTCGCCTATTTCCTATATAGTGGCAAAAAGTCGGGTTCATATCTAATTATTTAATAATCAACTTTCTAACCCTGAATTATATTGCATTTTACATATTTGGACGCCCAAGAGTTTTTATGGCTGCCTTTTCAAACCATTCAGTCTGTTAATTTTCCTCAAGAAAATGATCTTCATGATTACAAATTTAATTTTATTGCATAATAACATCACTTCTGAAAAGGAAGACTTTTCTTAACTTACCATAAACATTTTCTTTGTTATTTGAACAAATATTTTTTTTAGTATGAGACCTCTGGCATTGGAGGGTTGGGCCTCATAGACCCAGGGATAAATTCAATCCTGAACTTATAGCTATGTGTTTATATAAAATTTCTGGTTTAATCAGAATATTTTATTCAGAATCTACATAAACATACCGCAGAATCTTTAATTTTGATTTCTAAAACAAATCAATTTATGACTTTAAATAACAATTGCTTGTCAATTTTTATACAGATTTCTCGAACCGTGAAAGCACGTTGTGAGGCACATCTACGCAACATATTTTACTGGAAATATAGCCTTAGTTGTTGCCATCTTATAAATAAAATAGCACATGGAAATTGTTATCTTTTTGTTAGATTTTTTGTCTGATTTTCACTAGAAAATGGCTGAACCAATTTAGATGAAACTTTTTTTCCGATGATATATAGAACTGTAACTTCTTACGGCAGATTGATATTCTAAAAATCTTTGTTTTAAGCAGTAGTATCCTGCCATCCATCACCTTAAAACAAAATGATGGAGGATTAAATACCTATATATACATTTTTGTTGCTGTGCAGTTTAATATTGTATTTAATGAAACATTTTGTTGTAATAAGCAAAGAGATGTCTTGTTTTAAATAAATATAATTTTAAATGGTATCTAAATATATTATTATTGAAGTACTTCGATCCTTTTAAAACATTTCACGGTCATTCTCAAATAAACTGTAACTTTCAATATCTGGAATAAAAATTATTCACATTCATGTGAAAAATAGCCTTGGGCCCTTTGTACGTGTGTCAAATAGTGCACAATCTGACTTAGTTTAAGAGTTTTACAATTTTTCAATTTTCTAGGTACTTTAAAAAATAAAAAATCTTTTTTTGCCATGGGAAGCTCCGCATTGTTTTTAATTTTTCGCAATTTTTTTTTGCATTATTATCAAGTAGAACTAGTTGCCATTGTGTAACGAATCTCCAATAATCAAATATATTTTTTTAAATTTAAAATATTTAGTTATAGTTTTCAAAATTCACTTCAGACATTAAGACATTTACTCGCACAAAATTTTCAAAATAAATTTGTTTACAAACTTTTTATTTTTAAATATTTAATATCTCAAAACGTACTCTACTTTGAGACAAACTGGATTATGAATGAAGGATTGAAAAAAAATAAAGAAAAATGCCGAACTTCTAGAAACTCAGGACAGCCAAATTAACGTTTATTTGAGAATTACCCTTCAAATCAATTTAAAAAAAAAATTCTTCAATTCATTGCTGTCATCTTGTTCTTTATCCAACAGTAAGACATCACATCTTTTCTATTCGCATTCGCAAATTCATTAAACCATAAAGCTAATGAAATCTAACTAGATTATGTTAATAGAATTGATTAAATTATTATTAATATCTTCATTTGATTTATTTTTTTGGTAAAGGCTAAAAAAATTATAAAATAAGTTGGTTTTGTAAATTGTCAGAAAGTTTTGAAAATATACCTACCCTAGCTTTTGAAGTTTTAACTTTTTTAGACTGATCCTCCGGTTTTCAAAATTTATCTCAAGTTGCGTGCCAATTACTACTGGCTGAGATCGCAACCTCAAATTTCCAGTTGGTCCGATACCGAGGAGAGATGCTTTGTATCTTTCATAGTATATCTAAAATCAGCATACATTTACCATAAAAGTGTTTTTATTGATTTTAGTGAAACGATTTTTTTTATTGTTTTATTATAATTGCATTTATAATTTGAATAAATATGGTAAATAAGATAAATATGCTAATTGATTTGTCCAACTTCACATACATATTTGAAAAGAAATAATCAATTAAGGATATTGGTGATTATAAAATAGAAGTGGATTTTCAAATAACTGCTAAAATAAAAATAAAACTTCCTTAAAGGTAAAACAAATGACCAATATCAGATTAAGGAATTAAATAATTGAAATGAAAAATAACAATAAACTATATTAATAATAATTATAAATTACACATAGGTAACTAGCATTACTTTCTGGTATTAAATTATATTAAAATGAGAAGAATTTTGTTTTAAATACAGATCATATTGTTATATTTATATTATCTTGGTATGTAAGGTATCGAAAGAGTGAAAGAATAGGAGATATTTGAACGAGGCTGGAGAGAAAATTTTTCTGATGGAATCGAACAAGGAATCCCAAAATGTAGTGGCAGATTAAGAAGGATTTTTCAAATAAAGCTTCCAAGTGAGAGGGCTTATGAAGGTTGCCCGATGGCCTATGAAAGGAAAGGTAGGAGAGAAAAAAGTGGATATACTTTGATTTTTAGATTCTTATGGATTGGCATGGAAAGGCACCCAAGGAAAAGAATGCCAAAGGTAATCCAGGTAGAGCCAACTAATCCACTATACCAAGATAAAATGCAGGGACGGTAAATGCCCTATAAAAGTGCCTCAAAATGCACTTTTAAGCATCCTAATTCCCAAGTCGGGGGTGAGGGTAGTTCGCATATGGTTCAATTTAAAGCTTAGTGGTTCGCAAGCCTCTATGGTTTTGGAACCACTAAAGCAATACGAGTCTGCAATCTGGCTCTAATACGAGCAATATACGTCTGAAAAATGGATCTTCAAAAATATGTGTAAGGATTTTGCTTAAACTTTTAGAATTAGGGTTTTTGGGCACCAGAAATCGACTAGCATAATCCTTTATCCTAAGAAAACTGATATTTAATAAACAAAAAACAAGCAGACCAGAAGCAAACCATGTAAATGAAAAGGAGCAAAACAAGTGCTATCAAACCGAACTAAGGAAGCATTATAATTATGTAAAATAAATATCATATGTTATAAAAATATTGTGACATTTTTATATCTTTATTGTATTGATATTGCCGTTTGTTAAATAAAGAACTAAAATATTGTAAAGCACATGACTATACAACAAATAACTTATATTTTTTTCATCCACATTTACTATTTAAATAAAATCATTTCCGAGCGACAATTGATTGGTTACTATTTATAAAAAATATTTGTTAATTATCTCGTTTAAATAAAATCAGTAATTAAAACATATGCAAGATATACTTACATAAAGTTTTTCAAACTTGATATTACCCGTGAAGTCAACTGTTAAGTTCCTTCTTGTTATCCTTGCATTACCAATTCTCTGCAAAGAAGAAACATCCTTCGCAGACCCATCTCGTGCGATCAATCCAGTATCACATCGTAAGGACAGTAGCTATTATATTTTTTCCATTTATAATTAACTTGATTTATAATACAGATATTTTAACAAGTTAATGATTAATAAACTATAAATATAACAAATATGAACAAAGCATTCATTTAAATTTTTTTAGAGCACCCAATTTCATGATAAGAAATTACTTTTAATTATTTTAATTACTTATAAATTAATCTATTACAATAAAAAAAATTGTAGTTAATAGTTGGAAAAATTAGTTGTATAGAGGATATGCAGTTTATAATTTTAATTTTAATTTTCTTAGCGGATCACAACTCTTTAATTTAATTAGCATCTTAATTTAATTAATCTCTGTTACAGAACTAGCCTTTTTTATTTTTTTATTTTAATACAATATAAATCAAATATTCTACTCACAGAACAAGGAATAGCTTCTCTAAGATCCGGCAAGTGGATGGTGTCATTATAACGCTTCTTAATGTAGTAAGTAATTACAGAAATTGCAGAATCCATAAATTCATTGGAGTCCGATTCCTCTAATCGAGCCATCTTCCTAGAAATTATGTTTGCTCTTAAAAAATATATAAAAATAAATAACCCTAAATTGTTAAAAAATTAAAGTTAAATCAGAAATACTTAATGTGAAATACTTAATCACATTATTAAATATCAGTGTCTCAACTTCTATATTGTATCAACAAGAATAGTCAATTTAAAGTTTATATAAGAAAACAAATTTATGGATATATGTTTATTTATTATACAGAGGAACATCTTTATAACCAGGGTTTGAAAGACTTATGTCGATAACTTTTATGGAAGATTACAATGTTAGAGGACCTAGCTTAAAACTGGCCAAAATCCGAACCAACGGGGTCCACCTAGTTTCAAGAACAGACAAAATACATAGTTTTTGTAAATGGAATTAACTTTTATGTTAAACAAAATAGTATTACAAATGCATATATTGTTAGTCTTTAAAAAAATAAAATAAAAATATATAATTCCTATTTTATTTAGAATAAAACTAATTCTCGCAAAACTTATAAATAAGTAAATGTCTCAACAATAATTAATTTCTTCCCTTCACACTATCATCCCACCAGGTTGGCACACCATTCTGCTTCTTTCTTTGTCTTTCCAAATAGTCATATATCAAAAATGTCTGGTGTGTATATTCATACGACTTTCCTTTTCCCTTTGGGTTAGAGTCCAATACGAAAGATGTTTGCTACATCTTCGTTTGGTAGACTAATAAATTATCTTTCAATTGAGTATGTGGAGTGTTCCAGAAAATGTATTGTTTTTGAGTTATTAAAGAACACTACTCGTTGATAGTTTTATTTATCACATACACAAGCTATAAAATGAGTCCACATATCTTCTAAATAATTAAAATTATATCACAACTTTTATAATTTCTTTTTTTTAGCACACTGGGTGTGGAAGCACCTCGGGTGATGCGCGTCGTCTTTCCCCAGAGAAGGATTGTCCTCAGATGAGGTCCACGTTCCTCGATCTCCCATTCAGTTTTATCCCACCGTCCCTGGTGGGGATTGTTTTTGTATTTTAATTTTTGAATTTTATCTTTAATTTTTGAAAAATATGCGCCCGTCTGCTGGGCATTTTCACATAATCATGTCTGCACCGAGAATGTGGGTATGATATTTGATATAATATAGTGGATATATGATATTGTTGGATAAGATATGATGATTTCTTGAATTATCAGAATCAAAATAAATACTCATTCATATCACCACTTTTCTAAAATTAAAATGATTAGATTTTTGGGCAAATCAGTTCTTACGTGTTCGCCATGTTTTTAAGTTGATTTTTGAGTGTAAGGGGCAATCGTCGAAAGGCATTTTTCAGTCGAAGGGCACACAATGCATTAAGATTTGTTTCCATGCTTCTTAGCAACCCTGCTTCACTATTATCTAAAAATAATGCTTTAATGAATAAATTATTTTACAAAATAAAATAAATGTGAAAAGTTATGGGCTGTAACTTCTAGTATAAGTGTGCTTAATATAAGTGTGCTTGGTGTAGCTTATCCCGATAAGCAAAGGTTGATATTTTTTTGAAACTGTTCATTACATAATATTTAAATTCAAGAAATTAAAGTAAAAAAATCCAATTTAAATCTCAAATTACAAAAAATATAACATATTATTCAATTAACATTAATACAAAGTAGCATATACTTTAAATAACAAGTTCTTCATGCAGTGGGAAATTAATTAAATATGCCCAGTCATATTTCCATAATTATTATACATTTGAACACATTAGTACACCCTAAACCTGATAGATCATTGATGAAAAAGAAAGATAAATTGAATCAGTTACTTAAGAATTGAAATACCTAATGTTTTTGAAATAAGAGTGAAAATTTGCAGAATGATTCTAGATCCATAAATTATAAAAACGATATTACAAAAATGCTTTTTTGAAACATTTCTCAAATAGTTCATTTCCATCAAAAATTTAATTTAGTTGTTTTTGAATAAAAACTGATATATTGAATTTAATGTTGGTATAGAAATAGACTTGAGTGTATTTTTATTTTTTTTTTAAGTTACATGAAATTAGATCAAATTTTTTTCTGCATTTCTAATTTCATTGTTTCTCACAAAATTATTTTTAAAAATCACACACTTCAAAAATTACCAATTCAATTGTTTTTAAATCTACTGTGTTCCTTAATACATGCTGATATATTATTATTTTTTTTATTTTAGAGGCTATAATGCCCTTGCCTAATCACCATGGGCTATTAATATTAGTGACATGGTTAAGAGAGAAGCGATGGGATCTCCTGGATTCCTGCTTTGGCCTCAACAAGAGTTGGGATAAGCTCGGTTTGGAGTTACTCAGGTTGAGTGTAAATATTTTATATAACTATGGATATGTTTATATTTTATTTTATTATGCTATTATTTTATCATTGTGCTATGATTTAATTAAATGATTACTTTATTTTTATCTTTAAATATTTTATGAACAGTTACATAAGTATTACCCTTAAGGATAATTATTATATGCTGCAATTAAATGTGGCAGATAACTAGAATAGATCATCAAACAGTTTCAAAAATATCAAATGGCTTTGCTGAATTATTTTTACTTACTAAAATTTCTTTTTCTGTGTAATCCACTATCCTTTGAGCTATCGGAAAAAATAATCTGTAACAAAAATTAAATGTTATTATCCAATTCTTAATTATTTGGATTTAAACATTTTTTGCTTTACTTCGAGAGGCGTGAATTTCTCTTCCGAGCAGCTCATGAGAACCCATTCACAGTCTAAACCATCACTGTTCACAACGATTCCTCCAGTCCCAGTGCATATAACATTCTGAACTGTGAATCTGTTATGATTATAAATATCTAATATTTATTATGTAACTGGATATTTCATTCAATGAATGAATTTAAGATAATGGCAAATGAATTTCTGTTTCATTTGATGTTATAATATTCATTATTTATAAAATAGAAATATTTCGTAAACCTGAAGTTTGACTGATGTTGAATAGATTCTGATTTTATTGTTGATACCCCATAAATGAAAACATTTTCAACAGTAAGCTTAATGTTTAAGGTTTGCAATGGTTGTTCTGCAATCGCTCTGATTATAGCATTTTCTACTGCCATTTCCAGATTACTTAGTGATCTAAAACAAATAAATAAATTTATGGTCCAAAAATAAAAGCGTGTAGAAAAGTTAATGAAATAAACTTAATAAATTTAAAATCATTCACCCTGACCGTCAAGTTCATTTTTGTGTACAAAATAAATGCCCGATTTTCAAAAATTAGAGAACACTTGGAATATATTATACTAATTTTTTAGTTTAAAAAATAACAATATCAACTGCTATTTCTAACATATCATTAATGTGCTATATATGAATAAAATTGTTTAATTCCGCTTAAAGATTGATTCTCAAGTACATTCTATATGGTATAAATTACAATACAGGTATTATCTATCTAAATTATAGTTTTAATGCAGAGATCTATTAGAACTATTTGAGATGATCACTGAAAAATGAAATGAGTATGTAGTATATTTTTATGTATACCTAAAGATATGATCGTTTAATTTTGACAGGAAATTTTAAATTTAAATCTTGACAGGAAATTAATAAATGAATTGATGGAAATTATTTTTTATTTTTTATAGATTTCACACAATTATATTTTATATGATGTCAGACATAACTAAAATTTGGGAAGAAATTATGACTATAATTAATTCTTTTATTTTTTATTAAATACTTGAAATTTTCGATGCACATGTTACTTACATGTCGACATCACCTTCATTATAGCTGAGTCGTTCAAGCATAGTTGGTTCTTCAAGAGTTGAGAATGATTGTAGAGACTGTAAGGAATCAAATGATCAATTCTACTTAAGAATTGTATTGATGACTATGTAATAAACGTAAAAATTATTTTTATATAAAATTTTATTAGTCAATATCATTATCAATACTAAGGGTTGGTTATATCTTTTGCTTTACTTGTTTTCATAAAATTTTCAAAATATGAATTGTAGGTAATATTAATTTTAATTATTTAATTAAAATAATTAAATAGAATCACCCTCTCGTTCTTCAGAAATTTGTCCATCAAAAGTTGAGCATTTTTCATTTTTCTTAAGGTTTCCATATCTGAAATTAAACTCCCATTAATTTATTTTATTAATTTTATACAGAATAAACCTCTTGTTCGACATGCTTGTTTCACCACATAAATCTGCAAGAAATATATTTACAACCTCAAAAACAAAAAAAAAAAATTAACAAAAACCTAATGAGTACCAACACCAAGACAAATATAATAATCAAATATTCCTTTTTTTTTCCCTCTTCCTTAAAACTCTTTGAATCGTTCTGTATTTTTTCTAAACGGATATAGAACTGAATTTAATGAAATTTCTGAATGTCACTTATAATAAAACAGACATGTAAATTACAAAAATATTGTAGTAAAGTATAGCGTAAAGTATAACTTAACTAAAAATATTACAATAGGAAATTTTTAATAAAAACTTTGGTATGGTACTTGTCTAGAAAAACTATTCAATCAGTATTTAACATTATCACAGTTTAAATAAATTGATTATAAAAGAAAATAGTTTGAAAAATTATTTAAAGGTTTTTTAAACAATAATAAATTATTCCAAAAAAATTTAATTATTATGATATTCTTCTTTCTTTAAAAAAAAAAAAAAGAAGGGGGCAAAGAACTTATATCAAGCTTATTTCAGTAGTTTTAGAAAAAAATAAACAGATAGTTTTATGACCATTTTTGTTACAAAACTCCTTAAAAATGGTAGAAACAATACAACAAAACACATTTTTCAGACGAATATCATATCGATTTAAAGGTTTTTAACATTGAATCTGCCCTGAGAAATTATTATAGAAGAAAGTTCAAAAAAAGAAGCTATGATATGCCTTATCAAAATTTTTTAGTCGTATTTTCTCCGAATAAAATAGACTATTGCACTGGGTCGAAGACCAGGGGGGATTGCATTTTCTATCCATTTCATATATATATATATATATATATATATATATATATATATATATATATATATATATATATATATATATATATATATATATATATATATATATTGCTTTTTAAGATTTGTCTGGCACATCGAGACGGGCCCATGTGACGGCCACCTTTACGGCCACCTTTACGGCGAGTTAGAGTGGTTCTTCCCCTGCAACCGTAGACAATATTCCCTCGGATCTTTTCTATACCAAACTATCACCACCCACCATCCTTCCTACATCTACAGCCTCCTACAATTCAAATCCTCGGTCCACGGACTGAAAACAAGATCTCACCTTTCTGACCTGAACCAAAACATTCGAACGCTCCTTTCTCGCCCGCTCCTCTACCCTTTGGAATTCCTTTCCTTCTAATATCCGCCATGCTTCTTCTCTATCCTCATTCAAATCCCTCCTTTTCCAACACCTTCTTTCTCTCCAAAATGATGCTCTCTAATTGCGAAATTTCAGTTTAGGATTAATATCTGGATGAGAAGTGAATAACAGTTTTTTAATGTACAAACTTTGCTAATGAATTCATTATTTTTGTATTTTTCATTTTCTCTGGGTTTTTTTTACTTTTTTCTTGTTTTTTTCTCTTTTTTTTTTATTTTGTTCAAATTAATTATATTTTTCGATAAAAAAAACTAATTTGCTTATTATAAACTATTTTATTTATTATAATTATAATATTTAAAATTATAATATTTATTATAATTTATTATTATAAACTAAAAAAAACTTATTTGTTTATTTATTTTACTGAAGATATTGTAAAAATTAATTGGTCTGTATTCTATAGTCTTATGGCCAGTTAATGTTACTGTTTTATTTGTTCCTTCATGCTATTCTTAAGGGACCTTGTCCCAGAATAAAGCTCTTTTATCTATCTATCTATCTATCTATCTATCTATCTATCTATCTATCTATCTATCTATCTATCTATCTATCTATCTATATATATATATACACACATACACAAAATTTCAGCTGCTGAAGGTACCTCTTAAAATCCGTTACCATGTCGTTTGTTGTTCTGTAACAACTACTGCGAATTAAATTGAGTTTTTTTTCAATTATTTTGTGAACAAAATAACAAAAAGCTTTATAATAAAATAACAAAAATATTTACAATTTTTTTTTTAAATTAGTCCAATTTCGATTCATTTGAAAGGTTTCTATGGCCATTCTTTTCATTTCTCTGAGAATCCGGCTACAGAAAGACATCGTGAGAAGGTTAATTCTCCCGAAGAAATAGAAAAGAGGACCTCTTAGATTCAACGAAGATGGATTTAAAGATATCCAAATTTTCTAGTTTGCTTTATACATTTTTTTTGTTACAATTCTTTCTTATTAAACCTATAGTTCATTTACATGACATTTTTCAGTTTTGGGTTCAAGCTCCAGAAGAATAATTTCATAAGTTCTGATTTTTATTTATTTTTAATTTATAGTAAAATTAGTAAGTTATAGGAGTGCTCAGGTTCTGAGAGAAATTCTCATAATCGCATCTCCTAATTAAAATTATTATTTGTAATTTTTACTGAGTATGAATGAAAATTATATTATAGTATATAACAATAAAAATAAAGTATTTTGATTTTTACTACCTTGTACGAAGTAAAGGAAGTATTGTAATTGCGAAATTGCAATTCAGAAATGATTTCAACGGAAATATCGATTTTGACCATCTCTGAATCCATCCTAGTCATATTTTGACTAGTTTCGTCGTGACGTCTGTACGTACCTGCGTATGTTGCATAACTCAAAAACGGTTAGCCGCAGAAAGTTAAAATTTTAAAATTTAAAATCTAGTTGTGAACCTCCCTTTTTAGTCACTACATGATTACCGGAAGTACCGGAAAGTATCGGAAGTGGTACTTTACTTGAAGGCCATTATTGATTTTCATAAAAAATTATATTAAAATATAATGCAGAATTTCTCAGATTAGGTATATAAGACTTACATATTAATATAAATAACATAATAAATTTGGTTTACATTGGCAGACCGGAAGTGGTACTTTACTTGAAGGTCGTATTAGACTTTCATCAAAAATTATATTAAAATATAATTTAAAACATCTCAAATTTTGTAAATAGAACTTTTATATCGATATGTATGTATTTTATAGATTTTGGTTACAATTGGTGAGCCGAAAAGGGTACTTTACTTGAAGGTCATAATAAACACAAAAAATTATATTAAAATTATATACAGAGATCATATGGCTCCGTAATAAAGGTTACAAACGTGATTTTTTTCCACTCCAATTAAACATTTTTATTACTTGTTTTAAGTGTTAAAATTGAGTGTAAAATACTGGTTATCCTCTCCATTCGTGAGACGAGCAACTCTGCAGCAGAAGAATATAAGTTAAGTGGGTTCTTCCGCTTAAAATGTCGAAACTGTCGATTTCCAATGCTTTATCTAGTGACATTGACAGTTTTAATGTTGTCACGAAACATGAAGAAATCTCTTGGAAACTAGTTACTTACTGAAAGAAAACGACATATAATAACGGAATAAGACCTTCAGAAACAAGAGTATGTTTGTGTCAATAGATGGATATCGCGACGCCGAGTGTCGTTTTTGAGATACTGCAATCTTTGGAAACTAGTAACCAAATTCAGGCCCACTTTTTGAGCCACCGATTATAGTTTAATAGGCGTAAAAGGAAGCCATGTGTTGTCCACATCAGATATTTTTGAAATATTCCAGTATTTATTTGTCTTAGCCGCGCCTCAATAATATGATAAAAGAAAAATATATAAAGAAATAATAAAATTAATTTTTTTAGAAGTTTAAAAGCTTATCTTTCTGGCTATGCTCATACCGCCTTTTAAATGCTTGAGTACAGATATGAAAAAAAATCTGAAAACATAATAAATATTAACCGAATAAGTACTGTATAACATTACCCAAAAGGGGAGGAGAGGGATTAATAAGGGGGTTAAATTTGTAGGTAAGCGTACAATAACAGAAAAACACAAAGTTTGGCCATTCCGACCCCGGTTGACGGTAGTAAAAATTTTTTTGGACATTCTAAAAAAGGGACATTTAGAATATTTAAAACTGAATATTTTTATAAATATTACGGTTATATTTACTCACCATACTCTGGAAACTCCAAACGTTTGGCGACATCACTCGCGAACACACGGTTCAAAACAGTCACGAGGATCAAAGAGAATCCGCAATTCATTTTCGCCACTCGATTCAGCTCGATGACATCCTGATTATGCTTAAATATTTTCACAAAATAAGATTATTCGCAAATATTCCTGATGGAATCGCATGTGCTAAGATATTCGGTATAATAAAATTAACCTGGAACTTTAAGCAGATATGATGAAAGGCCAGAGATTACCTTCGAAACCTCGGGTCGATGTGAACGCCAAAGCGGGCATCCATCGCTCGATAAAAATCCATGGTCGCAGGCTATATATAGGTTCCATCCGTAATAGATTAGATGCTAATTGCATTTATAAACATTGGTACGGTATTTAATTATTGAAAAAGCCAAGAATTCAATATGCGATGTTAAAAAACGGAATTTTTTGAGTATTTTTATGTGAACCAGGTGTAATCACAGATATGCTTTCCATCTAGGGCCTCTAGGGGGTTCCTCCCTCTTCCCTATTCACTACTATACAGGATCCTAGGAACTCAACATTATGGCCCTTATTTCGTTTCAAAGTGGCGGGCGGTTAAAGGTTTCATACCGTCATATCTCGGCCAGTTATAATGTTAGAGGAAAAATACAAAGTGTTTTGGAATCGTGGCAAAGCCTGATTAAAAAAATCCAAATTAATTTATTTTTATTTTATTTATGATTTTTAGATGATTCCGAAACACTTTTAATAATGCTAGTAATACTTAATTTTAAAAATAAATAATAATAATTAACAGTGACCGTTGTGTAATAATTTGCAGCTATTTAAACTCTATATTATAAAGTTTATTTTTTTTTCCGTTCATGTACTCTCGTTTTTATTTGAATTTTCAAAAACACCATTAAGTTTGGCTGAAAATTTCGCAAACAAGTAAATAGGAACAGAAAATTTGCTCGTATTAAATGCTTCCTTTAACTGCATTTCAGATGTAATTATAAATAATTTTTCTGCCAATTTACTTTTGTATTTACAAAATATATTTATTATTATACATATATATTTATTTATATTTGTATCCTAATAACATGGGGCAAACCATCTACTTCAATAAACTTCTACTGTCCTTCTACAGGGTGTACCAGATAAAAACGAGGAAACTGCAAGGTTCGATTCTACACATTAATTGTGACTATAAAAGTCCTTATTAACCATCATCCGCTTTTTAACGCTTCAATTTGAAATTAAACTTAATTGTTTTTTTTTTTTACTTATTTTTATTAAAATCAGATTTCGTGAAAGATCATTTTTGGAAGAGATAGAAGGATTTTAATGAAAAAAGTCGAGAAAAAAAATAAAACAAAAAGAAAAAACGTTAAAGCTCAATTTCCGACGAAAACATTAAAACCCGATGATCGTAAATGGAGACTTTTTTTGTAACAATTGAGGTTCAAAATCGTACCCTGAAGTTTTCTCGTTTTTATCTAGTACATCCTATAGGAGGACAGTTCGTTCAAATTCGGATACAAATATAAATTAAATACATATGCATAACGATAAATATATTTAGTAAAAACAAAAGTAAATATACTGAAAAAAAAATCTGATTGCATTTCAGAAGCAGTTTAAAGAAGCGTTTGAAACGGACTAATATTTTGTTCCTATATCTGTAGATAGGAATATAAATATAATATAATATAATATATTATACGAACTTTGCACTTTTTGCAAAATTTTCATCAGAACTTAATGGTGATTTTGAAAATTTAAATAAAAAGGAAAGTAGATGAACAAAAAAAAAATAAATAAAATTTATAATATGAGTTAAAAAAGCTGCAAATTATTACACAACGGTATTATTATTATTAATTATTTTTTAAAGTAATTATTAATAACATTATTAAAAGTTTATTGGAATCATCATACCAAGACAAAAAAAAAAAGTAAAAATTAATTTGGATTTTTTATTATTATTATTATTATTTTTAAAAGGCTTTGGTACTATGGTTCCAAAACACTTTATATTTTTCATCTATCTTTATAAATGTCCGAGATATCATGGTAAGAAACCTTTAACCGCCCGCCATTTTGGAACGAAATAAACATGATTAAATCGAGTTTCCCTTCGATTATCTTGAGGTGACCTATGACTTTTTTGCCAAAAGCCGCGGACGGTGGACGGCCGGATTTTTTTTATTTTATTCGATTTTTGGATTCCACGCAAAACCTCAAATTTTGAGTAGGATTAAAAATTTTTTTGTTGGTCGATTAAAAAGGTTCATACATAAAAATAATAAAGGAAAACCAATCAGGAAAGCACATAACACGGACTAATTTTTAAGTATGCATTTTTATTATTTATTTATCGTTTTCATTCGTTTTATTATTATTATTTTTTTCAAACTAATCCTGCAAAATTAAGCTGTAAGAGTAAAACCACCGGATATTTAGAAAAAGTATAAAAATAGAATAAAAGATAAAATTAGTATTTTACTGCACAAACTAAAAATAGAACCACTCGCCGGATTTTAACCCAGATTCGGGTCGTAGGGGGATTCCTGTTTTTTTTAAAACAGTTTTGTGGATATTCTCCGAAATCAACGAGGCTAGGAAACATTTTTTAATTTCTTATGTTATAAACATTTTTTTCATTAAATTCAAATGCTTATTTAGAGGCCAATAGTGATAAGGAGGTAGCTCCATTTTTGGCCTTTTTTCTCAGCTGGAACTGATTTTCCGTTAAAAAAAACACAAAAAAAACGCTCTTTCTACTGATGCAAAAAGTGAGTAGCCCGCTCTTTGGTTCCAACATGCTATACAGCAGTACCTGCACTTGACTAAATTGCACAAAAAGGATGTAGCACATGGAGCTATCTTCTTATTGGTCCGATAAGAGTTACAAAAAGTAACCAAGAGCAATTCGACTTAATAAAAAAAAATATACAGGATGTTCAATGTCATTAATGTTCGACAGGAGATGGTATTAAACGTTGTTAACACTCTAAAACCTCTGTTATAGAAAAAAAATTAAACATAATAATGTTTGCAGGAAATACATGGGAAAACAATTACTTGAGTATTACGCACAAAACATTCTTGTATAAAAGGAGTATAATGTCCAAAGTATTCTGGAGTGAAGCTAGAGAGTTTCATTATTGTTACCACCATTGATGAAAATATTATATCATCAATTGAATCTTTAATAAATATTTAATATTTAATAATATCTTTAATATTTTGAATCTTGTGTCCTCCGTTGTTAACCGGTTGTACCGGTGTACAACCATCCTCTGCCCTTGAAAACCGCTAAATACAAAGATGTAATGACCCTCGCCCAGAAACACGTGGGACCAAACCGAGTACATTGATATGACGGTATGTATATGTATGTAGTATGTATAAATTATGTATCAATAATTAAAAAGTCTTTCAGCATTTATTTCTCCCTATGTTTATTTGTTTATTGCATAAATTTTATTTGTTATTTCGAGCATTGGTGCATTAAGGAAGCAGCTTCTATCTTTTAAGCTTCGTCCCTCACTCTAAGAAAAGTATCCGGATAACACTGTATAATTCCTTGATGCCAATATATTTATTTAAGAAAAAAAAGAGAAGGTTATCTCAAAAACTAACATTGAAAAAAGATTTTTTTAAGTTACCACAATTTTGTAGAAAACAACTGCAGAGTTCTTAATTAAAGTACCAGTTTACTCTCACTTAGCTGTCTATTTTGAAATGTTACAATCATATCTTTACAATAAAGTGTGCCCCTCCCCCCGGGTTATCCAAAAAAAGGATAGTCCTTAGGGATTTTATAGCAAATTTAACGCTGAGCATAAAAGTTCCTATGAACATGGGCCAGAAAATGAAGTCTTGACCAGTTTTCAGGCCAAAAACATGAAAAAATAATGTTTCAGAAAAACTTTTTGGCAATTAATGAAGAAGCGTCTCCTACGATAAAAAAAAAAATCGATGAGCAGTAGAACTCCGTCACTAAAGTCGTATTTTCACGTTAAAAAATACATAAAAACGGGGGAGTAAGAGACCCACAAAAGACAGTTCCCTAACATACCGAAATTTACACGTACTTTTATTATATGGTTCTACCTCTCCGCTGATCTTCCATACAGAAAGTCCTTCATGGAGGTGCTCAAATGTAGCGGGGGAAAAAAAAAAATAAATATATATATATATATATATATATTATATATATATATATATATATATTATATATATATATATATATATATATATATATATATATATATATATCAGACATCTTCAAATCTTCCATAATCGTGCTCTAGGGGTTATGAAACGGATAGAAAACGCAGTCCCGCCGCTCACCGCCGACCTTCGACCCACTCCGACAATTCACCAAAGATCGTGTGTTCGATCTATCCAGCTGCTATTGGTCTCTTTCGACGCCAAATCTAATTCTCCGTAATATTAGTTTCGATCGATTTTTTGGTGCAAGGAGCTTTTTCTTCATTAATTGTCAAAACGTTTGTTTTTGGCCTGAAGTTGCTGATCCATGTTTATAGGAACTTTTTTATTGATCATTAAATTTGCTATGAAACACCTAAGGATTATCCTATTTTTTTGTGACACCCTGTATATACATACTTATATAGATTTATATATATATATATATATATATATATATATATATATATATATATATATATATATATACAGGTCGCAATGGGTATCTCTTCTGTTTTTGAATTCGGTTAAAAATAATAAAAAATCTATTTTAAATAAATTTTATTAATATATTCCGTTGATTTGACTCCTCAGGGGACAAAGCGGGACAGCAATGAACTATTTAAAGTAGAGCAACAAGTTGGAGTGACGAATGGAATCATCGGTTATAGCCGAGCAATATTCTATTAGAGCCAATCAGATCGATGCTTACACTGGAGTCCAAAGCCGCTACGATTTGCGGCTCGTTAGTAGATCGGTCCTATTGGTCGAATTCTGCGGGGGCGGGTATTAAAGTCTCATAAGGCTGATGATTGGTACAGGTCTTGTGGAATGCAGACATCTCCCTTATTATAGGCCGGTCGGGAATGTAGCTCCAAAATGAAATACCCGTTCTCCATATCAGCATCCTCCCTCTTTCCATTAAAACACCATTTATATTCATTCCCTCTACCATTTGCCCTTCGAAACCACAGCTATTGATAACCTGTAATTTATGAACTGCGTACTGCTAAATGGAAAAGCCTGTTGAAACATATTATACAAGGCCGGGCAAAGTGAAGAATGCAGTATGAAGATCCATTGTAGGTAATGTGACCAGGCGTTCAACTTTTGGAGGGCATTTAATTATTTTTTTTTTCGAGGTTTGTCCAACCTGCCCCAACGTCATTGTCGAAAATATTAAACATAATATGGATTCAAAAAAATAAAATTTTAACTTTCGTCTTTTCGATGTCACGTTCAATGAGATATCGACGCTTTATCCTTCCAACCTTGATAACCTTGATTTCAGCAGTGCTACCAACTTCATCCGCACCAATAGACCTAGTTTTTCAGTTATTTATTTTAAATATTAAAACTGTTCAATTCTTTAAGAATCGCTTAATTTAATAAATTTAACTATAAAATGTGAAGAAATTGTGGGTGATACAGCTTTTTTAATATCATATTTGGATTCAGCACCCTAAAAACTACAGGAATAAGGTATTTTCAGTACAAAAGTTTTTTCATCGTTGGCCTGTGCAATCGGAGTTAGATAAACAAGATGATGAAGAATTCCAATGTTTTACAGAAAATGTAGAGCCTGAACTGTTTACTCAAATCGAGCTTAACGTAGTAATATAAATAATATAACGAAAATGACCATATTTCGCGGTTTTATTATTATTATATTTTTTGCGAACAGTTGTTTTTCGACTTCAATTGTTTAAAGTTCATTTTTTCCGTATTTTTAAACCCTATTTTTTTTAAATAAATTTTTTTCGCATTTTAAACGTGAAAAAAAAACACGTTTCGGCACGTTTATGATTTTTTTTCAACAGGTTAAAATACAATACAATTAAAACATATACAATTAGTTTCTACTATTTTTCTTATCACGTTGAGAAAGTCCAATAGAAATTTATTTCAAAAAATCAACTATCGCGCCTGGACTATATAAAGCTGAAGAGTTTGCGCGTTTGGACGCTTTAATTTCAGGAATTATAGTGTTCCTTACCAATGTCTGATAATTAATTATTACTTCGAAATTATCATTAAAACAAAATATCTGATGTTGACAACACATGACTTCCTTGTACGCCTATTAAATTATAAATCCGTAGCTCAAAAAATGATACTGAATTTGGTTACCAGTTTCCGAAGATTTCAGTAAAAACGACACTCGGCGTCCCGACATTCATCTATTGACACACACTCTTGTTATTGGAGGCCTCATTCCGCTATTACATGTCGTTTTCCTTCAGTAGGTAACTAGTTTACAAGATATTTCTCCATGTTCCGTGACAACAATAAAACTGTCAATATCACTGGATAAAGCATTGGAAATCGACAGTTTCGACATTTTAAGCGGAAAAACCCACCTAACTAATATCTTATTCTCATGCTGCAGTTCACAAATGGGGAGAAAAACCAGTATTTTAAACTCAATTTTAACACTTAAAACAAGTAATAAAAATGTTTAATTGGAGCGGAAAAAAATCGCGTTTGTAACCTTTATTACCGAAACATATGATCTCTCTATTTAATTTTAATATAATTTTTTATGTAAGTTTATTAAGACCTTCAAGTAAAGTACCCTTTTCGACTCACCAATTTTAACCAAAATCTAGTAAATACATTCATATTGATATAAAAGTCCTATTTACCAAATTTGAGATGTTTTACATTATACTTTAATATAATTTTTGATGAAAATCTAATATGACCTTTAAGTAAAGTACCACTTCCGGTCAGCCAATGTTAACCAAAATTTAGTATGTTATTTATATTAATATGTAAGTCTTATATACCTAATTTTAGAAGTTTCGCATTATACTTTAATATAATTTTTGATGAAAATCAATAATGACCTTCAAGTAAAGTACCACTTTCGGTAATCATGTAGTGACCAAAAAGGCAGGTTCACAAATATATTTTACAGCAATCCTAAATACAAAATTTTAACTTAATACGGCTATCCTTTTTTGAGTTATGCGAGGTGCGCACGTACAGACGTCAGGATGAAACTAGTCAAAATGGATTCAGGGATGGTCAAAATGGATATTTCCGTTGAAATCTGAAAACCGAAAATTTTTGCGATTACAATAATTCCTTTACTTCGTACAAGGAAGTAAAAACAACGCCAAATCTAACATAATTGCAATATATTTCATATTTCCTTTATAGAAGAGTTCAAATTACTTAAATCCATTTCAAACAAATTGGAGAGACATCTATTCCTAAGACGATATTGTAGACGTAGAACTGGGTTAGAGGATATCATGCTGGGAAAGCATTTGTCATATGGGTTCCCCCCCGATCTGATTCAACACAGCATAAAGTGCTGACAATAGCTGACCTGGGGCAATAATCTATTTCCTTTGAGATCTGGGTCGCGACTGGTTTATTTATCCATATTTATAGTTATAACGGAGAAGTATTAAGTATCGAAATAAATACACGGGCAAAATAAAATATAATATAGCCTAGGGAGCAGGCAATAACAGAAGTGTTCTTAAAAGGCAGAATAATACTGTGCGATACTGTGCGCCATCTCTCTGATTGTGTCAACAGCTTATTTTTTAGGGATTTTTTTTCTTTTCTCCATGGCTCCATGCTAGTAAAGGCATACTACCTGTACAGTAATATTTTAGTAACATTTGGTAAGATCATTCGCTATTGAAAAATAAGCATTGCAATACACTAAAGAACAAAGAATGAAGAAAAAACAAGAGAAAATAAACAAAGCAAAATGAACAAAATATTGAATAAAATAAAAAGATAAAAATTAAAATAATAAAATAAAATATAGAGTAAGAATATATAACAAAAATATTTAATCTTAAACTAAACTTGAAAATATTGATAATTAAACTGAATAATACAATTGAGTTTTACACAAATAAGAAGATATTACAAATAAACAAAGATATTTTACACTAGAAGTACTAAAAACTAAATATTTATTTCTAGATATTAATGTTAATTATAAAGGTAGGCAAACACACACACGCACACGCACACACACACAAACTTGTATTCAGAAAAACTCTTTATTTTAATCGATTACAATCTAATTTATTGCACAGGTTATTGTACGAAATTAGCCTACTATTACACAGGCCAACGATGAAAAAACTTTTGTACTGAAAATACCTAATTCCTATAGTTTTTATGGTGCTGAATCCAAATATGATATTAAAAAAGCAGCTTCACCCACAATTTCTTCACATTTTATAGTTAAATTTATTAAATTAAGCGATTTTTAAAGAATTGAACAGCTTTCAGTCTTCCTGAGAAAGGAAGACCCACATAAAAAGTTAGGCCTCATGAAACAATTTGTAAAGGCTTTGCCTAAAGATGGGCCATGTTTCAAGTATCTCTGCCAAAAGTTTCCACGCCTTTCAGAAGCTAAACTAAAAGAAGGCGTCTTTGTCAGACCTGGCATTAGAAAATGATGTTTGATGTTAACTTTGAATCCGCAATGGCCTTAAATGAGAAAGAAGCATGGGTATCATTCAAGCAAGTCGTTAAAAAGTTCTTGGGAAATGAATAAGACCCAGAGTATGTTTCTATTGTAGCTAACATTTTACAGAAGTTTAAAAAGTTGTTTGAGCCTGAAACCTAAGAAAAACTATGGGTGATACAAAAAAAACTAAGGCCAGATTTAGATTCAGCACATAAAGTTCAACTATTAAAGTTAAAAAAGTTTTCAAACATTTTTTTTTTTGAAAGGCGAAGAAACTAGATTGTAAGCAATTGGTAGTCTTTATGAAATAAGATTACAAACGGAAAAACCAGAGCCATATTTCATAAAAAATTATAAGTATAAGTGGGAATAGTACAGGACCCTATTTCATAATAATGTACAAAAGTACAAGTACAAGCTGGAAAAGTAAAAGTGAAAAATACTCTTGTTTAGAGGATACAAGTTACTTATCGTTATTAGATAATAATTTTATTTTATTTTTTTAATTTACTGTTTTTTAATGTTACTATTTTAAATTTTATCATGTTTCAACATCATTACACTGTTTAAACAATATTAATCAACTGTATAACATCTTGTACTTTAAATTTATAGGTGGAAATGTTCGTTTTTAGAGATTACAGGCTGCTTATAGTCATTAGATAATAATTTCATACACTTTTTTTTTTAATTTACTGTTTTTTTAAGATATCCTATTTCAAATTTTATCATGTTTCAACATTTTACACCAGCCATAGGCTCACTTGTAATTGTATACTTTATTATATTACTACGTTATATTATTTACAGGGCTTATAAATGTCGCAGGAATTTCATTTTGGGTTTTAGGTATTAATATATTAGGTACCACATATATTTCAGGAAGATAGAGTAGTAAGAAAACTCCTCGGAGAGCTTTGAAAAATCGCTCTGGAACCATTTTGGACCTTGTTCAAATATTTTATCAAGAAAATCTGTTTTCATATTTCCTCAATTACCGGGAAAAATATATTTTTTTTTGCATCAAGTTATTATTGTAGATAGGCACTAACAAAAGCCAAAATTTAAGCACCAAAACAAGTTACAGCGACAATTACAAGTTCTATAATAAAATTTACAAAACTGGCCATTTTCGCAGTTTTAAATTTTTTTTTTTACGAAAAGTTGTGGACCGACTTCAATTGTTTAAAACACACTTTTTTTCATATTTTTAAACTACTATTTCATATTATCTACTTTTTTTTTTTTTTTTAAGAAAATTTTTCTACATCTTAAGCGTGAAAAAAAAAGCTTTTCGGCACGTTTATGAATTTTTTTCTCCAGGCTGCTACATACCCATTTTTTTTAAGGTTTATGCAATTTGTTTCTATTATTTTTCTTTAAATTATCACGTTAAGAAAGTTCATTGGGAATTTATTTAAAAAAATGAATATATTTTTTCTATCGTAGACTAATATATTAGTATAGAAATCTAATTATATAAGACAGTAGTATAGAATATGTAATATCGAAATTGCAACTATATTATTCTTAGGGGAAAACCTTTTTCCACTAAAGTTACATTGAAAAAAATTAAATCGACAATTTTTATACACCTATTCACCAACGTTGATTTATTAAAAAATATATATATAATTAGAACTATAATCATACCAAAAAATGAAATTAATTAACATATCATAATACTTGTGGTATAGTTGATCGGTGATAAAATCAAGATCACGTTTGGGACTGCGTATACTTCAGAAACTCCAAATTTGTCATAAAAAATCATAATACAATTTACAGTCTTCAAAACATCCATTAGTGATTTAATTAATTAGTTTTGAATAATAGTAATTCCTCAGAACATTTTGGTAGGTGGAGAGAAGAGGGGTTAATAATTATTTTTTAAATATTTACTTTTTTTCAAGACTATGTAAATAGTTCAACTATGCTTATAACATAGACTAAAAATTAAATATTCGACAGTTTTTTTTTTGTTTTTTTTATCTAAATAAATAAAAACAATGGGGTTATAACTGTATGAATGATGAAATGCAGGATTTATTTTTCTCTAGTTATATATTATCCAATAAATAAATCCGAAAACAGTATACATAATTGGAATTTTCATTTCTTAATGTTTTCTCGAATTTTACAATTATGATATAGAATTAATGAGTAAATTTTTCATATAGTCTTGAAGTTCTAAGCCTTAGTATTAAATAAATAAATAAATAATAATCATATGAGACCCAGCGAACTCGTAAGTCTCAACAGTGGGGAGTGATCGTCGCGTGCTGGAAACTGCCGTGATTTCATGAAACTTGCAAAAGCAACAATTTGAGATGAGCAAGGGAGCAACATTTTCTTCTAAATGGTTTCGTGAATAAACAAAGCTCACGCTACTGAGGCAGGCTTTTCCTTTTGAGCCCATCAAAAGTAAACTGTATTGTCACGAATCACCCGCGAAATTGCAAGTGGCGGTAATGAATGCTTGTAACTATTAAATATATGGTCAGAAAAAAAAAAAAAATACGAAACTGTCAAAATGGCATAATAATAAAACCTGGAAAATTTTCATCAGTGTCAAATAATGTTGGGTAAACCTTTGGAATCGCTACCTTAAAGACCTTAAAGAGGTCTAGATTCTCAGACCAGGCTATACTTCCACCCACTGCGCATGCCCAATTAAATACTCGAACCGATGGATCCTTATCACTTGGAATAGTCATGTAGGGTTAGGTCAGACTTTCCGCCTTTTACCGAATAGATCTCTTGTCCCCACCGCCTTCTTTCCTACACCATCTTTAAGTTTAAATATCATGGCCAATCTCTTCAGCGTTCTATTAGCTTCGGATCTGGGAAGTTTAGTCCAAGTGGTGAAAAAAATTTACCAATTGTCTGTAAAACTAAGGATTAATAGATTTTCGTCCATGAAGTTTTAGAAAATTGCATTCATTTTCTAAAGAATGGGTGGCGTTGAGCTTCAACGAATCCGGATGCCACTTGTTGTCAGCAATCGTTTATCATTACTACACCTCTGGCTTACCATTTTTCCGCTCCCTGGCGTATGATGGTTCGCAGTTCCTGACTTGGTCCTTGGATCGAAATTGTTAATAGCATAACCCGAATGAGTTGGTCCTGGATCAAATTAACCTTTTTCCTCTGTTGAGAGTCTTCTTAGCATTGCAAAACCCCTTCGTAAAAATGCTGGAAGTCTGACCTAACCCTACACCAGCGTTCCAACTGAGAGGGATCCGTCGGTTTGAGTATTTAATTGCGCATGCGCAGTGGGTGAAAGTATAGTCTGGTCTGAAAATCTAGACCTCCTAACAGTCGTTAGTAGCAATTCCAAAGGTTTATCTAATGTTGATCTCACAATTTATCTCAAATCCAAAATAGTTTTTCTGAAAACAGGTAGAAATATTAATGTAAAATATTATCAAAATGCCTAAAATATATGGAACAATGCGTCGTAACTAGGTTATGTCGATAAATTTTAAAAATTCTAAGATAATGATATTCAAGCTAATTAACTAATTTGTTTAGTTATGGAAAATTTGAAAATTTTAGCGATAATATGTAAACCATTTAATTGTTTTTATATATATATATATTTTTTTTCATATTGTTTTTATTATATTGAATAGTAATGCTTTTGAAATTTTTGAGACTGAATATTTTATAAAACATTAACTCAATTCACACTTATCCTTTATATATATATATATATATATATATATATATATATATATATATATATATATATATATATATATATATATATCAATAGCCGAAACCATCAATTATAACGTCAAGAATTAAACCAATATCATAATTCATTTAAAATTTAAAAAAAACATTATTCAGTGAAATAGTTTTTAACTTTTTGTTAAATAGTTTCAATATTATAGTATTTTTTTCTCATCACTTAAGATTTTCTATGAAAAACAAAATTTCAAATGTATTTTTTTTTTAATTAATTGTTAACAATTAATTAAAATAATATTGTTGATTTGAGAATTATTATTTATTTTAGGGTCGTGGTTTTATTCACGTCAATGCCGGTTTTGGCAGCCTAAGTGTGCTATATTTGTCGAAGACATCCACTACAAGATTTTATCTGTTACTCATTCTGAATATAGGTTCAAGATTTTTATATATATGCATCGAACTAAAAAATTCAAACCGTCTTTGTGGGAATTAGTTACACACGAAAACCTACTCGAAAATCTTTACTACAAAGGCTAGGTGGACTGAGAATGCAATTCTACTTTTACGTACATGGAATGCAACTCTATGTTTATGTATATATATATATATATATATATATATATATATATATATATATATATATATATATATATATATTAGAATAGAAAAATAAACTTTATTCTGGGACTAGGTCTCTTAAGAATAACAAGTATGTACAAGTAAGAAAGATAACAGAAAACATGGCCAAAGACTACATAATAAAGGTCAATTAATATTAACAATAATCTCAATTAAACATATAAGTAACGAAAAAAATGAATATTATTTCACTGACAAATAATGAAAAGAGAAAAAAAGAATAGAAAGAAAGAAAAAACGTAGGAAATAAAAATATTTAAAAAAAAAAAAGAGTAGAACAATCCTGAGTTAAACAACATTATAATATAGATATATATACTTTAAAATTATAAAGACAGTGGTGATGAAGATGGCCAAATACAAGACGTTGGACAAAATTTATGATTATATAATGTAGGACTGAGACCGCTTCAGACAAATATATATATATATACATATCCCTTTAGAATAATATTACATGGAAAATCAGTAGAGATTTATAGCCTTAGAGTAGAACAAAAAAGAATATGATATTGAATAAATAATAGCATAAATAAACAAATAAGAAAAAAAATTAAATTATAATAAATAATAATAACATACCCTAATAAACCTTTAAGGAAAAATAAACTTTCAATATTAATACATTAAAAAATAAAGCCAAAAAAAGTTACAGTGAAAGAGAATGAATTTATATTAATAATAAAAGTAAAAACAATGCATTAATACATAAATGGGTGCAAATTTTAGTTAATAAGAAGGAGTACCTATTTACAAATCTTTTGGAACGGCATGGACATGAAGTGACTGAATAGACGGGATTTAAAGGTGGGAAGAGTATCGGAGTAACGGATGGAAGAAGGAATGGAATGCCATAATCATGAGGTCGAAGATATCTATATATATATTATTTTTAAAATGGACTTACATTTATTAGGCATTTTTCGACAAACTGACGGATCAAAAATAGCTAATTTAGGAAAATAGCTAATTTAGGTAGTTCTTTTCTTTTTCTAAAATATAAATTAGTATCATTGTTTACTTAGTTTATACTAGAACTTCTATGTATATATTTAATCTTTTATTATTACAATCGTGATGTTTATATTTAATTATTTTTTATTCATTTGCTGTGTGTATATATACATATATATATATATATATATATATATATATATATATATATAATGAATATATATATATATATATATATATATATATATATATATATATATTCATTTATACAGTTAACACTGCAATCTGATCAGGATTTATTTATGAAAATTTCCTTTGAAAAAGCTATGAATTATCGAGGATAAATTAAAATATAAAATTAATTATTTTAAGAAATCAGGCATTAAAAGATTTTCTGGACGAAGAAAAATAAATATATTTTTGGACGCCTTTCGGCGTTGATGTTTACTTTGAGATCATGAAACTCTTTGAGGCGAGGCACAGTGCATCGTTAGTGAACAAAATCAAAGTATTTACTAATGAGTTATCTATGAATATTTTAAACTAATTCTTATACAATTGAATCCGACATACATAATGACCAAACTTTAAAAATTAATCCCTTCTGACTTAATCGTTTCATGAGATGCAAATCATTTCTGGTTGCGAGTGCATCTCTTCTCTTTGCTAGATTCTCAATTCTATTGCATGTCTTTAATGTGTGATCAATCAGTTTTATATAACTTTGAAAAAGCTTTTATAAAAATCGTCAAATATCGTTTCGTATGTTTTACATATTGCTTTGGGTATTAGCTTAAGTTTGCTGTATAGTTTGGCTGCATCTGCGAGCGACTTTCATAGTCTGATTTTCTTAAACGAACAGCTGGCGGATATATGTTTCCATCATGAAAAGAGCGATCGAATACTTATAGTTTTTGATTAACTATGTTCAAGTCTAATGACCAAATACCGACAAGAATTATCAAACATTAGTCGGCTATTTTGCCTGGCTTTCAATAATATATTGGACAGTGTTGCTAGGAACCGTCAAAACTTACTTGAGGGCTACGTCTCTTGGCTTCAGCAGAATGTTAAATTATTTTAATAAAATAATTAATCGTTGTAAGTAGTTAAACTTGGTTTTGTATGATAAAAAAAAAAAAAAAAAAAAAAAAAAAAAAGAAAAAAAAAAAATCGTAATTTACATTATTCGTATCATTTGTGCACATCATTTTTTTAAAAACAATTTAATAAAATAAAACTAGTCTTCTACTTAAAAATAAAAACTAGTCTTCAACTTAAAGATTTGTAACTATTCATATATAAGGTACATCCCCGAGAAAATGCAGGAAAAATTTTATGACGAAAAGAATATTTATTTTATTTTAACTCGAAAAGTATACATTTTATAGAAAATTTAGTATGTAATCATTTGAAAGGTAATTAAATTCTCTAAAATAAAAACCAAAAAAATCATCTAAGTCGGACTATTGTTAGCAAAGATATAGCGTATTGAACTTTATGCACATGCTTAATATATACTGTATATTTTCCTTTCGAAACTGGTTCACCTTTGTTCGATTTTTTTTTTTTTTTAACTTGATAACTATACATCATCCAGAACATTATAGATTTTCATTTGAAAGATAATTCGAATATCTACAATGCTAAACATAAAATATAAAAATCTTAACCGGATTAAAATTAGCGGAGATGCAGCTTAAAGTTTTTATTTTTGGGCTATCACTATTATTATTTGTCAAATAGTCATTTTTGACCTTTTTTTATGTCCTATCTTATTTATTGTTATATTGATTACCAGAAGGAAAAGTATAGTCCAATATATACTATATACTATATATACTATATATTGGACTATATAAATATATACTATATAAAAATATATATAGTCCAAAGTAAAGGAAAAATATAGTTCAGAATAGTATAGAGTCAAAAACAATTTTTTTTTTCAAATTTGTTACTTGGAAGAGTATTGCTTAAACTATACCAGATACGATGATTCTCAATAAGATCATTATTGTAAAAAATTTAGTACTCTTCAATTTTTTTACTTACAATGTTTCAAGCAACGCGCCAACCGTTTCCGAACCCCTCCTCTTTTTGCTTCTGATCCTAGTTCCGGGGAGTTTCAGTATGTTTACCTCTCAAGTAATACAAACAAACCCTGAAGACAATTAAGACCGTCCCGTTATTGCCGGCTACAACCCCTAACTGACTGGCCTACTTGACGAGCTCACATATCCAGTTGGTCAACACATCAAGATGGTATGTTCTAATTAGATAAAATTCAGAAATGGCCTTTAAAATCTAAAGGATATTATTATTTTTATTATTATTATATATTTCAACTTATTAGTATTATATTTAATATTTCTACATTTTTTTTTTTAATTTACCTTTCATTTCGGCTTCTTCCACTTTCTGACATAGTACGTATCCCTGGACAGAGACTACCTTTCAAGAACATTCTCCTGCAATCTTCCATCACTCGGAACAGAACTGAATCCCACAGATCGGCATTCAAGGGGAGGTTGGGTTGTGGAGGGGGGGTGTTGGAGGCGGCAGTGCATCCCCGACATTGGCCCCAAGCAGTTCCTCGCCCGGCCTTCCTCCGCCACTTCGTCAGCCAAGGTAACAACGGACTGAAAAGAAACAGGACGTAGTAGAGCATATATTCTCTATTGTAGCTATTTCCCAGCATTTTTCAAAGGCAATTTTTTAATCTAAAAAACAAAAGAAAATAATAATATAAAATACAAAGCAGGTAACTTGATCTGAAAGAACATAGTCAATCTTATTCAGAATGAGAAGGAAAACCACAAAAAAATATATATATATTTATAAATCTTCTAAGATTTTTATAATTTCTAATTATTCATTTTATAAAATCCATTTATTTATTTTTAATTCATGTCAGTGTTAGATAAATAAAATATTTATCTTACTAGCAAATAAATAAATGAATTCATATCAAATTAAAAATTTTTTATAGCGTTTTTGGCTTTCTATTTTGTCATATAACAATTATCAGCTTTAGTAAAAAAAAAAAAAAAAAGAAAAAAGAAGAAGAAATTAGTAGGACTTTCGCTATGTTCCCAATAGGAAACAATAGTCATTAGAAGGTTAAAATACTCTTAGAACTCATTTTAGTTTACCTGAGAAAAATAAGCCTAAGGAATTTAATTTTTTTTTTTTGAACGTATGAAATAGAGGAAGTACTAAAGGAAAAAATATAAAATAAAAAAAATATTACTGCACTAATCGAATTGAAACCTTTATTATAAAAATAAATTAAAATGATTATATTTATTTTAAGGCTTATTTCACGCATTTTGAAAAATCTTAAGTAACACAAATTTGAAAAATTTGCTCAGTTTTTGCATCCAAATATATGTTTTGGTTCTATATAAGAAAATAAAAATATCCAATATGTGTTTACTTTTAGATAAACATTTTAAAACATTTTCCAAACATTTGTTTCCAATCGGGATACATTGGCTGCTAAGAGGTTAAAAGACTTTGAATTGTGTATGTTTGAGAAAAATAAGCCTAAGAATTTAAAGATCTTTACCCCTAAGAAACAGGATTATTATTTTTAAAAAAATACATTATTATATTACTATTATATTATTATATTACATTATTATAATATTTTTAAAAAATCAATAATTTTTTATCATCGATTTTAGATTAAAAAAATTTTTCGAGGAGCCAATTAATCTCAAATAATAACTCAAAAAAATTATAAAGTATCTGAAAATTAATCATTAAAAAATATCACTGGAAATTAAATAGGCAAAATATCTTAACAAACTGAATATATTAAACTTCATTTCATTCCAATCGAATAGGAAATGAATAATGAACAATTTAAAATTTGGGACTGTTTCTCACTGAATTTTGTAATTACATAAAATTGACATTTAAATTAAATATAATTGATATTAAAAAATAAAAATTTAGGGTGCACAATTATATTTTAGCATCGCACAGAGTAAAATGAGTGCGAATAGTTGTTGGGGATTGCAAGGAACGAATCCCTAAAAAGGTTGAAGAAAGAGACGTAGATGGTGGTATTGATATAAATAAAAATAAATACAATTAAAAAAAAAGTTAAAATAAAATCAAAAGGGAAAATTAAGGGTAGTGTCCAGTATTGAACTGCTGGATAGATTGAACCTGATTATTTTTGTGAAAAAAAAAAGTTAACTAGCATTCACTGGATAAAAAAAATTGAACTGATTTTAATGTTCATTTAAGAAATAATTGTCTCCAAAACTGTAGGAGAAGTAATATCAGAAAACAAGTGAAACAAATTATAAAAAAAAAAAATTAAAAAAAAAATTATTTTTAATGTAAATATATTATTCTTATGCCAGTTAAGTCACCAAAAAGTATCAATTTCGCTTCTGTAATTGAAAACATCATTATTTGTGTTAAAACATTCATTAAAATATTTTAATTTTTTTTTTAAATTATTGTTTAGTAAAAAAGTGTTGTTTTTTGTATTCAAAAAATTATCTTTATTAACCATAAACTCTAATGTATTCTGATTAAAACAATCTTGTAAATTAAAAACTTAATAAATCCAAAAATACAATAGCTTCGAAGTAAACTTTTTTTTTGTTAAAAAAATCATTTTAGCAGCAGTTTTAGTAATTTATTCAAGCATTATAGTAATTATTAAAATTATGTTTGAAATCTGAAAATCTTCAATTTTTCTAAAAACAGTTCGAGTATTAAATTTGCACTAAATGAAAGAATAATATTCTAATTAAAATAATCTTATAAATTAAAAACATAATAAATCCAAAAATACAATATCTTCGAAGTAAACTTTTTTTGTTAAAAAATCATTGCTTGAATTACATTTTCTTTTTTTTTTTTGGTTAAAAATATATGCTTCATTTCTTTGTAAAATTAACTGGATTTCACGTTAACCAATAAATTATATTCACTTTTAGAACAAAAAAGAAAAAAAAATTATACGAAACAAATCTTTTTGTTAGAAGCATATGTTTAAGAAAAATAATTTAAAAAAATGATATCATTCATTTGGAAGAGTGCCAGAATTCGAAAAAGTGGAATTTTAGGAGAAAAGCGTTTGAAGTTTGACTATTTAATAGATTTATATCAAGTCTCTCAACTTACTGATAAAACTTCAAGTCGGCCATTTTTTTAGTCAGTACTGGTTAGGTTTTTTGATTAAAAAGCTAATTATTCATAGACTATTTTTAGATAATTTAATCCTAGATCATGAAATAAATAGTGGACATTTTTTCACAAAAAGCAATCCAAGTTCCTTTAGAATTTATGGTTAATTAAGACAATTTTTTAAATTAAAAAATACATTTTTACTGAACAATAATTTAAAAAAACAACTTAAAATAAATGCAGGCTGTTGCTATTTCAACAATTTCATTTATTTAGATGCAAATTTTCGGCTTACAGCCATCCTCAGGCATCTCTATAAAAGGTCCTTATTTAATTTAATTTACAACACATCACACTGTTAAATATATTTAAAAATTCTAATAAATAACCATAAACATACTAAAAATGTTTTTTTAAATGCACATAATGCCATATTGAAGTCCAATCTGGACTAAGTCCAATTATACAGCGTCACTAAAAAATTAATAATTATAATAAAACAACAATAACAAATGGCTTGTAGGCCGAAAATTTGCATCTGAATAAATGAAATTTTTGAAATAGCAACAGTCTGCATTTATTTTTAAATATAAAAGTATTTACCTTAAATCAACAAACATATACACTTAAAATATTTTATTGAATGTTTTAACATAAAGCCAATTAAAAAAATAAATAAATAAAATAAAGAATGATGTTTTCAATTATTATTGATACAGAGACAAAATTGATACTTTTTTTTATATTATTACATTAAAAATAATTTATTAATATTTTTAACAAGACAGTCTTTATAAAGTTGCTCTCTAATTACACTTTCAATGAAGCCATTATATTTGACTAGTAAACTTATAATAGCTAAATTAATAATAATATTTTATAGCGGTATATATTGAAACTAAAAATCAATTTTTCATATAATATAACTAATAATAATAATAATAATTAAAAAATAATTATTAATAGTTCTGTAAATAAAAATCTGAGGAATCACGGGTAGGAAATGTATAAAATTTGTTTTAAGAAAAAGTTCAAAACTAAAATTGTATTAAAATTAAAGGAAATATATATATATATATATATATATATATATATATATAAAATATTATTTGTTAGATGATAAATAGTTGTTAGCGTTTTGTGATTTATTTAAACGGAAGGTTATGCCATAATTTACCTTGCATCATCATAAACAATATAAAGCTCAGGCACCATAAAATATTGTTGCTAAAAGCTGTAAAGGGTTTAGTTTGCACTTCAAGTTGGTAAGGGCTTTTCCCGTTATAGTAGTAGCCATCGAACCAGTAACAAATTAACCAAAACTAACCAAGTAGTGCTTTACCGTTTAAAGGAATTTGCGATATAACCGAACTTGGATAAGTGCTCTGATCGGAGTTAAGCAACTATTGGCGTCTTAATCACATTGTGAGTTGATGATTCTCTAACTTATAGGCTTCGCTTGTTAAGAGTAGTTATTTACCTATTAATATATTTGTTTAACATATCACTATGAAATATTTATATCAATGTTTATATTCAGGCTTTTATTGAGTTTAAAAGTGTGTTCTATCCGAATATTTCTTCATTTTAACCCTAAATTATTCTCTTAAATTACTGCAAATTTATCTTATTTGGTTTTAATGGAAACTCTTTTTAAATAATTTTAAAATTTGATTATAGGCGTGAAGTCACATTTCTTCCTTTCAATATTAATATTTATTAAAATTGTTTTCACATCTTTAAATTATCAACGTTTCGGGGAATTTCCTCATCTTCAGGATAATCCATTCTTTGTCTTATTTTTTACTCTATTAGTCCATTTATCTATAATATCATTTTATATTGTCAATAAATCAAAATTTATCACATAAAAAACTTAATACAAGAGTATAACAAGCACTTTTTTCTATAATTTGTAAATTCATCGAATTATCAAACGTTTCATAATAAAAGTATAATTTAAATAAAATTTGCTTTATTAATTTCATTCAGAAATTAATGCCGAAACTTTAATGCGTAGGTAGTACCTACTTAAGAGCCTTCTAAACTATCCATTAACTAAAATAATTCAGTATAATTTTTATTTTCAATTACCAATACATGAGATATATAGTAAGGGAAAGTATTGCTTTCTTGAAAAATTTGTAATCCGAATTTTTCTACGAAAATACACCCTGAGTCGAAATAACCAAGTCTCGCAAAAGGGTCTGTGTGTACGTGAACTAGCTTAGTTCAATAACGAAAAGTTGTACGAAACTGAAATTATCTATTTATGGTAGGCATATGCCTGGGACTTTACAGCAACATTTTCACCAAAATCGACTTACCGAAAGTTTTCCTTTATATTATTGATTTTACATTTTTTTTTTTTTTTTACAATTTTCTCGTAAACGGCTCTAACGATTTTGATGAAACTTGCCTAAAGTATTTCCCTTAAAGCAATTTAATTTTTCATATACGTAGTTCGTACATCACCAAAATAATGCAAAGAAAAAAGTTATAACGAAAAGAAAATTTTATTTGCACATAATTCAAAAATTATGCATTTTGGTAATATTATGCATATGGTCATATGAAAGGTAATTAAATTATCTAATAAACAATATAAAAGCTTAATCGAATCAAATTGAACTACAACAGCTTTGCCAGTTTTATATTAATTAATGGAAACTAAATGGAATTTCTCTGGATACTTTTAAAATTTATTTTCAGCTTGACAAATCTGAAATATATACCTAGTGCACAGAATTGCCGTACTGCAATTTTTTTAAATTATTTTTAATAATGGATAATTATTATAGAGTGGTAAATTGTGTGATCCCCGCCCTTAAAGTACAAGCACTAGTGGGTAAAGTACTGTAACTAATGTTACAGGTTACTTATCGTCATTAGATTATAATGACTTCATTCATTAACTCAATATTTTTTTTGAGAAATGACATAAAGTCATAGGACCATTTGTACATTGTAGGCAACCACAGTTTCATAATAAACTATAAAAATACAAATACAAGTGGACCTTTGACTTGCACTGTGAAATGCTGAAACACGATAACATTTAAAATTGTTATATTAAAAAAGATTTAATTAAAAAATAAAATTTAATAAAATTATTATTATGAATATAAGTAACTGTAACCTCATAAACAGTTACAAGTAACCTGCAACCTCTAAAAACGAACTTTGCCACTTGTATTATTTCCATTTGTACTTGTACTTTTGTACTTCATTATGAAATAGGGTCTAGATCTTTTATTTCATAAAAGTTATTATTTTTAACTGTTACTTTTCACCGTTATTCGAAATGTAAGCAGTAGCATATTTATTTGATTATTAAAATTGACAGTTTCATCATTTCATCATCAAATTGGCAGCTTTATGATTAAACCTAGAGATGTTTTTATATTAAACCTTGATTCAATTATTAATCATCGTCATAATTGAATAAAAACAATGTTTGTTATTGTTAACTAAAATCATTTAGACATACTTATTGTTATTTAAATTATAATATTTATCCATTACATAGAACAAAAAAAAGTACACATAAAAATAACTAATAAAAAATTAATAATTAAATAAATATTATAAGAAAATTTTATGCGTCTTATGGAATTTGGCAACAGTACAGAAGTTATATAAGATTTTTTTTTTACTTCCTTGTATAATCGCAAAAATTTTCGGTTTTCAGCTATCAACGAAAATATCCATTTTGTCCATCCCTGAATCCATTTTGACTAGTTTCGTCGTGGCGTCTGTACGTACGTACGTTCGTTCGTATTTCCGAAACAAAGTTGAAATTTTGTATTTAGGATTGTTGTAAAATCTAGTTGCGAACCTCCCTTTTTGATCACTGCTAAATCACCGGAAGTGGTACTTTACTTGAAGGTCATAATTGATTTCCATAAAAATTATATTAAAATACTTTGCAAAACTTCTCAAATTTGGTATTCATAACTTATATATTGATTTAAATAACATATTAGATTTTGGTCTAAATTGGAAAACCGGAAGCGGTACTTTACTTGAAGGTCATATTAGACTTTCATCAAAAATTATATTAAAATATAATGTAAAACATCTCAAATTTGGTAAATAGGACTGTTATATTGATGTGAATGTATTTACTATATTTTGGTTAAAATTGGTGAGCCGAAAAAGGGTCATAATTACTTTACTTGAAGACCATAATAAGCTTACATCAAAAATTATATTTAAATTAAATACATAAATCATATGTTTCGGTAATAAAGGTTACAAACACAATTTGGTTTCCAATCCAATTAAACATTTTTATTACTTGTTTTAAGCGTTAAAATTTAATGTAAAATACTGGTTTTCCTCCCTATTTGTGCGTGTGTGTTAATAGATGGATGTCGCGACGCTGAGTGTTGTTTTTGAGATACTGCGATCTTCGGAAATTAGTCACCAAATTCAGGATCACTTTTTGAGCCAGCGATTTATAGTTTAATAGGCGTACAAGGAAGTCATGTGTCGTCCACATCAGATATTTTTTGGAAAAAAACATTCAAAATAAATAAAAATATGTAAATATAAATACAGGAAAGTTTCAGAAAATCAAAAATAACATTCTGTCTAACAAATAACCTGCCCTTTATAATGCTCACCTTTCTTGTAGGAGAGCGTTGGGCGTCCAAAGTTGATTATGAAGTTTCTCCAGCCTTAAAATTTTCGAAGCAATTACGTTGTGCTTTTAGTCGATGCATTATTACATCGCCGAGCTGCAGGCACGAGGCATAGTGAGTGCTTTGTTCTCGGAGCAAGAAGTTGGTGATTAGATATTATACAAAGTAAAAAAAAAAAAATGCTTATTTAATTTTGGTTTATGCCAAAAATTGAAATGACAGTGCAAACAAAGCGATTGAGTTTCTACTTAAAAATCGATACATGGTCCATAATTTGCTAAATAAAAATCACTGTAAGCGAGAATTACCTCTTTAGGTAGTTTATAAAGAAAGGAATCACTTGTGCTGAAAATTACCATAGACTTAATTAAATCGCATCTCATTTAATTTACACCATTTAGGGTTGGGTCAGGAGTTAGGTAAAGATTAAGCTAACCTTAATCTATCCCCAAGTTTCGGAATAAAATTGTCTCGGGATAGAATGAGCTCAAAACTAAGATTAAAACAGGACTTATTTACTCAGAGACTAAAGAGAAATCGGTAATAAATTTTTTTTTAGTCTCGGATTAGTTATGTTTCGGAGTAGCTTAGATTAAACCAAAGAGTAAATCAATCCTTGCCTATGCAAACGGCCTGAGTCTCTCGTTTCTGTTTTTTTTTTTTTTTTTTTTGTATAACTTTATAAGTCCTCGTTTCAGTTTTTTTTTTTTAAATAAAACCTAATAAATATGTAACAATTAGTTTTAACTTAAGGCTTTCATAGTCAGTCCAAAACGATAACATGTATAAATTAAAAAAACGATCTTAAACGATTTTTGAACTTAGGTTTATTTCGGTATGTTGATCAACTTTATACATTTTTTTATAGTAAGTATCTGCGAGAAAAGCTGCAGTCGGTGGACGGATGGTTTTTTGGATTCAAATTTTGAGGGTGGGGTTAAAAAAAAAAAATCTTGTTCGATTGCAAAGGTTCATCATTGAAAATAATAAACCAAAAAAGATGTGAACGGGTTTCCTCAGAAAGAACATGCATACAATACTTAAATAAACACTATGTTGTTAAAAAAGTCCTTGTGCATTATTTAAGACTATATATTTTAAACATTATTGAATATTACTCTTGGAAGTAAAGGCCATTGTTTTCAACAAATTTCACCCATATTTCTTCCAGTAATTGGATTTGATGCCGGTACCACTCCTTTGATTTTGAGGCGAAGGACTATTCATATCCAATTTTTACGCCCTCGTAATTATCAAAGATCCGACCTCTTAAAAAATGAGCCATTGATCTGAACAAACCTTAATCTAACGGTGCGATATATGGGGCTATTCGCATAAAGAAGCAAAATGTTTACTCCTTGCAGTCCCGATAATTTTTCCTTGGTCAAACGAGAACGATGTGCAGAGGCATTGTCGTGTTGCAAAATGGCTTGGTTCCTGTTGACCAAAGCGGGGTACTTTGCACTCAAAACTGCATAAATTCTGTCTAGTTGTTCACAGTAAAGGTTTGAGTCCCTACTATGGCCGATAAATCACGAGTGGTTGCTCTGTGTACTGGTTCACACACTCAAGAAGAACATCATCAACGATCGATGAGCGACCCGATCTGGGTTGTGCGACAGTATTTCGATGGACAATTGACTCTCCTTCTATGGCAATTTTTCTATGGCAAATTTCTTCGGCAACTGCCTTTGCGCTTAAACCTTTTTCCAGTAATGTCTCAAAAGACCGCGAATCACGATTTTTTCATGTGACATCCCACGTGCGTTTTAAAAATGTAAATGATCCCATAAAGCCAACTCGAGTCACAAGGAATTAAAGGATTATTCAAAGTAAGCATTAACATAAACAGTAGGAACAAAAACATTCTTATAGTGTTAGTTATGAGAGTTGGAATTAAGGGTTGGGTTCATGCACAAGGACTTTTGTAACAACCGAGTATATATTATATATTCTAACTGCACCAACAACCTATGTCACTTCCTCCCCCCAATTGAAGAAGCTAATTCAATTCCTAAGAATTGTTAATAAGCTAAATTATCATGCTTCACGAAAATCGGTAATGTCGTTTAAAAACGGTGATGAACACCCTTCCCCCTACATTTTACGAAAAATGCCAGACTTGTCGACGTATTACGATTACAAGTTTTCATGATGAAATTTAAGTAGTTCACGTTCATAATTATATCAAAATTTGTTATTAATGAATTATGAGGGAGAAATGAGGGCGATTGATATAATTTTATTCTCCCCTCCCTCAAAATTTGAGGTTTTACCTTTCATGATAATAGAATCCAAATATTCAATAACAAAATCCTTCCGTACTCCGTACTTCGTCCGTGGCTTTTCGCCGAGACTACTGTACCGATTATCTTAAGATTCGGCTACAAGGTCAGGTCACACCAGGATGGTCCGTAGAACTCGACATTCGTTCCAAAATGGCGCCCGATTAAAGATTATTTGAGCCCATAACTCGTCTATTTACAAAGATAGAGGATAGTTACGATAGATAGATACGAACACAGTGTTTTGGATTTTTTGTGTTTTGATATAAAGGAAAGATATTACATAATAAATGTGTAGACCAATTTTCTGCCGCCCTTGACCCTTGGTCTTCATCCTTTTCTACATCTTTCTGTTCCTCCCTTCTATCTTTCAATTGCGATCTCCCAGCTTCTTCGTTTCTCTCCCTACTCCAGCCTTCCTTGGATCCATCCTCTACTTCCACTTTCTTCATAGCCTTTTCTATTTCCTCTTCCCACTGAAGCGTTCCTCCAACATTTTCCTCTCTACTCTTTCACCCTCTATTCCGGCTATATATCCTGGCCATTTCGGCCTACTTCCTATTAGGAAAGTTGTGGGAATGGACACACCACATATTTTGGAAACATAACTATTTGAAAATAATACACCATTGTGTTATAATTTGCAGCTTTTTTTTTTTTTTTTTTTTTTTTTTTTACATATGGCCATGCTTTTAGTTAATTCGGTATCGGAAAATCCAAAATGAGAAAAAGATAATTCAACATCTGGATTGTGTCCTGTATATTCAGCTAAAACTTCAAGTCTTTACCATTCAAAGCCACTAGTGAAATGTCTTAAACAAATTCGCTCTTTTAAAATAAATATAACTTCGACAGCGTTGAAAAAAAAAAAAAAAAAACCTTCGCTCACGAAAGGCCAATATTTGTAGAGATGATGGAGTGTTCGTTAAATCCACGCCACTATTTTCTGCAGTCTTTGGTTTTTTTTTTTTTTTTTTTTGTTAAAGAGAGGTTATTGAGATGGAGACGTTTTTTTTTTCTTTTTTTTTTTTACTCCATTGTTCAGTTAAATATAAAAATAAAACATTACAATAACCTTTGCATATTTTGAAAGTGGTCGGTGTTGATATCGTGAGGGTAACTTTTTTATATTAGGATAAAAGTAGAAAAATAAAGTATCCTGTTTACTTTTTTTTTCTTTTTCGTTTCCCACTTCTTATATTTCAAAATATATTTTTTGTATATCAATATTATACGTGGATGTTCTTTTGTTGATTATTATTATTAAGTAAATGTATGTATTAAGTTTAGAGCGGGATTTTAACTCATTCTGATAAAATTAACTAAATAGTAACTCTTGTGTTATTTAATTTTTTTTTTTTTGTATTTTAATTTTTATATCTTTATTTCTTTCCGCTGAAATTATAATTTCTCCTTTTTTTATTTGATCAATGTTAGCAATAAATGAAACGTTTATGGTCGTTCCATAGATAATACTTTAGGCTGTTTTAAATACTTGCTTCTTCAATTATCTGTTAATTAAATATTCATTTTATTTCACTTTAATTTACTCAAAATTTCAGGCAATTTATTTAAATTTTCAAGCTAAGCGATCTACTGCAAAACACGAAAGATATGTCTATCATTAACAATATTTAATTATTTTTTCCGACATACTTTCTCTATATTAAATTTTATTTTTTTAATAATTAATTCCACGAATTTCATTCGAAAAAATTCAGAGGATGCGAAGATTATTTTTTTATTTAATTTTTTTTTTTTTGAGCCCCGTTTTATACCTACGGTCATGACAATGTTCGTAATAACCTAAAAAAGATAAGGAAGAATTATTTTCAATAATAAAATAATTTAATGAATGGTAACACAACGCATATTGATTTAAATGGCGTCCCTCATTGAATGCGATTCTGAAAATTATTTTGAAAAAATTGAAGAATGTATAGCGTGATATAAATTATATACAGGGTGTGTCCGCAGTAAATGTCAATAATTGAGAGAGAGAGGTAGTCTTTCAAAAATGTAGTTCAGTGCAGCCTCCCACAAATTCTTATCACAATCAGTTTTCGAGATATGATTTTTTTTAAGGGTTTTTCATGAAAACCACGTTTCTTTTACAATAAAAGTCCAAATTTCTCTAATAAAAATGAACATTTCTCATTTTTTGAATCAATGATAAATTTCCTACTAGATAGCAACCAATTATCAAAATTATAGTCTTTACCTCAGGAACTGTTAGGCGTACAGATGTCACTTTACCACTCAAATTAGTGTTAGTTAAATGCACCATAAAGTAGTTTATAATAATCATCTTTGTAGGAAATACAGTTTTCCCATAATATTTGCCAGAATAAATTAACAAAATTGTGATTTATCGTTTTTTGAAAAAATAAAAAAAAAAAATGTTGAAAGACTGGAACAGACGCATCAAGATGTCTGTCACCACTCAAATTAGAGTTACTAAAATGCACCATAGAGTAGTTTATAATGATAATCTTGGTAGGAAGAGTCAAGTCAACATGATATTTGTCTTAATAAATTATTAAAACGGTGCAATATGTTAAACAAAAAAAATAGTTGTGTTTTTTTGAAAAAAATTATCTCGAGAACTTAAAGAGTAAACGTAAAGAGCTCTATTAGGGCTCAAATTTTAGAAAATTCAATTTTGTTTAAATAGGGTGATTATAATATTTTACACGTGTTTGATATCTTTCAAGATATTGAGCACGGGATAAAAAAATTAGTTAAAATTGAACGTTTTTTGCTTGAATAAAATGCCGCCATTTTTGAAGGTAGCGGCTTTGAAATGGCATGCAAGGCTTATTTTACCTAGAATTTCCTGATCTTTCTTAAATCGCATTCAAATCTTCTCCTAAAATGAATATCCAATTTTGGCCCTGGCACCATGGCTATATCGATGTTTAGTTAGGATGTTGTGGATTTATGAGCCTGGATTAAAATTTATTACTATAATTGTTTACGAGAGGGCCCGTCATATAACTCCTCAGAACATAATAAAGAATGTAAATATATAATTGTTACTGGCACTTAAATTATTGCACTTATAAAATCTCGAAAATGTAATTAAACTAAATGATGCCGATCAAGCTAATAACTATTACATTAATAAACGCTCATTAATGCGGAAGAATATTGAAAGCTCTTAGTTATGGTCCTAACGCTTCTTCGCTAATTAATTAATTTTCTAAGAGGCCATTTCGAATATTCCAAAGAGTTACTATTGGTTTATAAAGAACAGTAAGTGTTCCACGTGCTTTATTTGAAGACTTTTTCGTTTTTGTTGTCCGTTTAATTGTCACTCCTCTTGAAATATCAACTATCGTGTTAACTACTTGAAAAAAATGACTTTACTGGTATTTTTATCGTTTAAGCCAATTATTTTTTTAAAATATAATTCTATGTCTGATGATTCTCTGACTATTGGGCTTTGAAACAAGATCAATTTTGGCGAAACCAAACGATGAATGACAATGACCAAAAAACTAAATCAAGTTTTAGTAGTTCAAATTCGATAGTCCACCATGTTTAGAACCTATTTTAGCAAGCTGAAGATACTTTTTTTTCTGGGAACATTGTTTTTGTTTTTTTAAACATTAGGTACAAGGAACACGATGTGAAATTTATAGGGATGTGGGGGAAGAGATGCACGGTAGAGGGACCTAGCCCACAGACTAAAATAATTTTAATATATACTCGGTAGAATCTCACGGAATGAATTTTCCAGCTACGCACTAGGAGAATTCATAAAAGTTGCTTCATTTCACTTAGCTTTCTAACATTATATTCAGCCCACTGAGCTATCCTATAATAATACAATAAAAAAATTATAATAATTTTTATTAATTTCCTAATTTATAAACTTTATAAATTTAAGTAACGTCCTATATCTATGGAACAACCACAATGCATTGTCATGATAGTTTTGAGACACTCTACTGCCATAACCCCGAAGACATCGGCTCCGTAGAGCGAAGTTCGCCCTACTTGACGCTATAAGAGTTTCGTCGAAGGGAAAACTTTTCGTATTAAAATAATGCCGATAAAGGCTCATCGTTCAAAAGTTCTGGGCGCGCTCGAGCAGCCGATGCTTACGATATTGCACCGCTTCTGCAATAACTGTTTTATTTCTTCAAGGCAACTTTCTGGATTGCTTCCCTCAACGGTAAGCCAGAAATATGGTTGACGTCATAAAAGAGCATGCATAGTTATTGATTATTGATTATTTTCATAATTTTTATACTCTCATTCCACCGCAGATTAAAAAAAAAAAGATTTTCCTTAAAAAAAAAGAAGATCTTACTTAATTTGTACGTCCTCCAAGTCTAAAATTAGGGCACGGATAAAGCCGGGCTAAACACAAAATTTAGTTTTTGTTATATCGGCTGATTGCATTGACTCAGATGTGAAGAAAATCCAGCTATTATAAGGTAAGTACCTTGCCCTTCCATTTCGAATTCCATGGGATAGGAGAAAAACCTGTCGATTTTCGAAAAAAAGCTGCTGGATACAATTCAGTCACTTTTGTGATAAGGTCGAGTATGGTATCATTTTTTCTTCATTTGTTTGCGTAGATTACTAATATGATGATTCAGAAATCGAAATCGGTAGCTTTATTATGGTTTTAGTCCAAATAAACAGTAAGAAAAACTATTTTTTAAATTTTTATTAGAAAATATGCATTTTACAAAAAAAAAATTTCAAACAAAACTTGTTCGGTTACCTACAGTTACCTGTTGTAAAAATTTCCTACAAAAAGGTTCAGTTACATTTTAAGGTGAATATTAACGATAACTGCCCTACGGAGCGCCAAACCTGTAATAAATTTCGTTTTTTCAGGAAAAACCTCTGCTTATCGCAAACTTTACAAAGTTCTCTACAAACTCTACTAATTTTAGAAAGTTATTAAGATGAAAGAATCGATAGATGAAAAGTAAATGTGGGTAGGTTCGGACTCATTTCGTACTTCCACTCAAGCGGAATAAGAGGAAACGCTAGAAAAAAAATCTTTTGTCATCCTATAGAAAGTTCTAATTCTTTCTAGAACTATTTATTCTTTAGTTTAATGATTTTGATCAATTTTTGGTTCATATTAGATGTACTTATTGATTGCATTAAAAAACGAATAGTTTTTAATATTTTAATATTTTGATAAAATGATAATATCACTATATATTAAGGACACGGAAAGAGAATGTATTTTGATTGAAAGTAATAACTAAATAGAGTTAATTCAATATCCAGTCAAGGCCTGAATTAGCATAATAATACAGCTGCTGGAAATTACATATTATAATATTCGTAATATACGCAAAAAAAATGAAACCATGCTCAACTTTACCGTAGAAGTGAGCCAATTCACTAAAAAATGAGGGGCTAACTGAATACTAATAGATTATGCTCCTGGTTAAGCCGTTGGTCGATAAAAAGGTTGTACTTTTTGGGTTTTAGCAGTACAGGATTGATTCCCTCTACGCTGGAACCATGGTTTGAGCACAGAGTAAAGTAATTGTATGACCAGACATTGATTAATGAATACATTATATTAGTTATAATGACTTTTTTTTATTTATTTTTCCACCTCTACATCAAAGAGTCATTGGTAATAAAAATAAAAAGGAATAATTTATATTGTGTTATAGTACCCAGTACTCTTCTAGAATTTGAACAGAGTGGAGACTTGCTCTTCATTGTTCAGCAGTATTTATTTTAAAGTTGTTGACAGTCCGATTTTTTTTTCTGATTTGCTCACATTGGGGGAGAGGGAAGGGAAGAGGGGATACACTAGCAGCAAAAGTTTTTCTGATTGCTGGATATTTACACACTTTTCGCATGTGGGCGCTTCGAAACCTCTTAAAAGGTAGCCATGCGCAAACTTGCAGTGACCAATCCTAAGTCGGCACATCATAATTTCGTTCCTTCTCGACATTCGAGAAATGGTGATCCATTTGCTGCTACCAGTTTTTGGGCTCTTTCTTTTGGACTTCTCCTAATATAGATTCTTTTATTTTCCAATTGAAGGGGTTGTAGCAAGAATATGACGAACCACAATGCAGAAGAAAATGAGTATTTTGCCCAGAACGCTACTTAGTTTCTGTATATAGAGAACTAAGTTATATTTCGCAAAATACTCATTTTCTTCTAAATTGTTACTAACCATATTATTGACCCAATCTCTTCAATATTGCTTGTCCCATGTTGGGCTTTCAATTTCGATTATGTTTGTCTTATGATTTTTTTATTGACAAGTGGGAGGATGGTTGAAAAAATACAAAATATTATTATATTTTAAACAGAGTATATCGACGTCATTTTTTGAAAAAGGCGTAAGCGCCATTTAGCAAAATTTACAGGAAACACATGAAACGATTTTTTCCCAAATAGCAATATTTTTTTTTTTTTTAATTTTATTCATTATTCTCTATACAATAAGGAGTTTATTAAACTGGCAAAAACATTTATAATTGCAATATATTTTAAAGGATTCTAATACTGGTTAAGGCCAGATTGACGACCGAGAGTCGTTAGTATTTCGTGCTTACGTCATCAATTTTTGATTTTTAGACCGTTTCCAATTTTTTTTTTCGATATATCGTGAGCGAGAATCGATAGAGGTGGTTTTTACATACCAAAATCAATTGAAACCTAAATTTCTTTTTTTTAAAAAAAACGACGTCGATATGAAAAATAGATAGAAATAAACATTAGCTGCACAAATATAATTAATTTTAATAAATATAGTAATAACCCGTATTTTTTAAGCTTATTACCCCCCTAAAATACAAAATAATCAAATGAAGTTATAAGATTTTTTTATTCTTTTATCCTTTCAGAATGAGAAATAAGTAGAACCTAGTAAAAGTCAACCCAACAAAATATGTATTGTGAAGTTGCTTCCGGATATGAAGATGTCATGACAACTGCGGACTCTTATCTACCTACCTACGCAGTTTTTTGTTATATATATATATATATATATATATATATATATATATATATATATGTTGTAAAGCTCGGATATCTTATTTCTTGACATATTTTACACTTACAATGAAAAAGTTTTTGGCTACTTAATTCCCTTTTATCCCATTTTTTTTTGTGAGTATTTAACATTCTACAATATTAGTTTAGCAATGCATGTATACTTTGTTTTAATTCGAAATTGTTCAGGTCACAGAAACATAAAAGTTTAAATTATTATTTTATTATTATTATTTTTTTTTAAACGATTACCTCATTAATACCCTGGCGTCATAAGCTAGCTAAAGACCCTAATTCCAAATCAGTTTTGTATTCTACCCACATTGCACTAAAAACTAAACCTTTTCATGGCATTAGAAAGCCATAAAACCTATGATTAGGATCTATTGGATTTAGGACTTTGTAATGTCATAAAAATGTGTAGTTCTTAGAGCGATTCGGGCACTATAACAAAGATCTTTAAAAAAAAATGATTTGGAGTTATGGCCTTTTAGCTTATCATGGTAGTACCTTAGTAGTAGACTTAAAAGCGCTAATTAACTTTCTCCATATTAATCATCTGTGAGATAATATTTTTTAGCTTGTTCGTGAATTATACCTAAACCATTTAAGGCCTTTTAACAACCAAAAGATGCACCATTACCGTTCGTGGCTCCATCTCTCCAGTAACGAATGCCTACCATAATGAAGTTGCTTAGATGAGTAATTTTTTTTGTAATTTATTAGTTAAGGGAAGTGTCCGTCATCTAAAGTGATTAATTAGTGGGCCATTCATTCATCAGCATGGACTGATGAGGTCTGCACACTTTCATGTATGTCTTTTGAAACCAACTTTAAGAATAATAATTGTTTATCATTTTCGATCACACAATTGTTTAACACTCGAAATTTAAATTTATTCACAACCGGTTAATAAGCACATGGAGGTAGCCTGAATTGATTAAGTATTCAAAATTTACAATTTTAATAGTAGCAGTATATTCTTCGTATAGAAGGATCAGTATGATAATAAAATTTAAGTGATTTAAATTTTTTTTTTTCAATTTTTAAATTAAAAAATCCAAATTTTTTATTGAATAACGATACAATACAATCTGTTACCACCAAGAATAATAAGTATTAGTGCTCTTAAGTAGTGTTATATGGTACAACAAATATACAAAGTGAAAAAAAAATAATAATAAGAAAAAAATAATAAAATAAAAAATAAATAAACAAACAGAACCTATATATACAAATAAAAAAAAAAAAAAAAAAAAAATATATATATATATATATATATATATATATATATATATATACTTGCCTTAATATTTTTCAAGAAAATTGTGTCATACAGAAGGAAAATTTTGAAGGTTAATTTTTCACACTTTTCTTGAAAGAAATTAAGGTGAGTTTTCGTAGAAATATAGCCAATTGAGTAATACGGTCGAGTATTAGAAATTGAAAGATACTTTAGTAGTAGAAGAAAAAAAAAAAGTTTCCAAAATAATTCATAAAAATTAAAAATGTGTAAACCTTGTTATCAATATAATAAAAAGCTTGCGTGCACACTAATTTTCGTAATCGTTGTCATGACAATCAATATCCGTGGAAGCAAGTTCACTGCAAAATCCTCATTAGGTTAACGTTTATTAATTTTTGTTTCTTATTTTTCATTTAGGAGGGTGAGGGACAAAAGAAAAAAAAAAAAAAGAAGTTGATTGACTCAATTTATAAGTGACTTACATCTTTTATTAGCTTGTTCATTAAAAAAAAAAAAAATCTGTCAGGATCATTGAAATGAGATGTGATTATTGTTTAGTAATGAAATATATGAATGAAATGTGATGTATATTTTTGAATAAGGCAATTTAATTTAATTATAAAATACAATTGTTAGTGAAATATACATAAAACTTTTAACTTATGGTTGAAAATTACTTTATTTTTGAGTGAAATAAAAATATTTGTAATAATAAATATACATTTTTAATTTGAAAACATTTTTTCTTCTTAAACGATTGCTTTAGATGGATGTTATACATAGCAACCTAAAAATAACCCAGACCTACGAGAAATTTTTTTTTTGCTTGTGTTTAGGATTTATAACAGACTTTAGCTGTTTGGTGTTCTGAATCTAAGTATGAAATAGTTTTTTTTTCCTATCAGCTCTATTCTTTTAAATAAATTCACTTATCTATCAATATATTTTTCTATTAAATACATTCAAGTATGGGGGATTTAATTCTTACTTATTAACCGTCTGCCGTCCTGATAATCTCAGGAAAACCCGCTAGAAGAAATAAGCATTGCTTTTCCGGTTTAATGTTTTTACTAGAGTTGAAGTTAGTTTGTGGACTCGCAGCGCAGGGTAGATCGAAGTGGGCCTAGCGTGATATTTCTGTTTAGGGAAGACTTGTTATAAAGTTAATATAGAACGTAGTGTGTTATAGATTATTGTATTTGTGTAGTAGAATATAAAACGTACGAGTTTAACTCATTAAGGATCCTGGAACACATGAATGAGGCTGAACTGTAATGTCAAAGATGTTCTGGGTAAACGCAAAGCTGAAAACTATGTTGGACTGATAAATGAGGTGCTAAAAACTTTAGGGACAGCATTAAGGATGAAAATGACAGTAAAAATGAACATTAAGGAGCACTATTTTCTAAGCCAAGAGACCGTTTTTCTAAAAATATAAGAGACACTAGTGAGGAACAAAGTGAAAGATTTCACCAGGATCTTTAACCTATGGAGGGCCGCTACCGAGGAAGATGGCAGATCACAATATAATCACATGATGGCAGATTACTGTTTTAGTTTAAGAAGAAGGACAGTTCCAAAATAAATTCAAGAATGTAACAGAAATGAAGCTGCCGAAGTGTTCAGTGACCAGTTGGTTTCATCGAGGACTTCTTTCTTTTCTGTTTTGTTATCAGATAAGCACCACAGCAATACTTTCTATAATTTTTATATTTCTTTAACATGTTTTATAATAAAAATAAAAATTCCTTGTTTAGTTTTTCATTTGATTTATTAACTTTACTGAACTTACTGTCATTTCTATTAAACTAAAATGTTATATCTCAGAAATTTAAGCTCATTGGCAAAAACTATTGCCATATTTGAATTCAGAGCATGAAATGAAATTCCAAATGAAATTACATCCGAATAACCCGGCATCAAAACCGAAGTTATAAATATAAATAATTACTTCTAAATAATAACTAATTATATATAAATAATAAATAATTCATGGTTCAAAATAAATAATTAAGATCAATGCAAAACTTTTAAAATAAAATATTAAGAAGTATTGTCAAAAATATTGCACAATTAAAAATTTTATATAATTATAATACTTCTTATTTTAAACCATTTACATTTCATAAAATATTATTATAAATGAGTAGAAATTTATTAATCTTCTTATAAATAATAGTTATTGTTTTTTTTGTTTTTTTGCAAGTTAGATTTTATATTCAAGCTGCTTATTAAAAATTTAGCTTTTTTTTTATTTTTTATTTTATTTTCGTATGTCTTTCCTTTCCTTTCATGAGTTCCAAATCGATCGGAAACAATTAGAAGAAAATTTAAGAACAACTGTTCGAGAACATACTGGAAAACCTTCAGTCAGCAAATCAATCATTTCTGGCCTTCTTGCGATCGGCAGTTGGGAAGGCTTGAAAAATGAGTTTCTCGTAAATTGAACGACCACCGAAAAAACATCGTTATGAGACTATCTGTTACAAAATTTACAAGAGTTCGGATATGGATCTGAAACATCCAATCTAATCTGCAGACTATTCTCCTATCGTCCTCCATAGTGGTAATTTTTTCCTTCTGGGGTTTTAAAACAGAACAAATTTTAAGAAGCTTTTGGTATAATTTTTAAACGCTCATAGCTCCGCTTCTGTAAATGATAGAAAGCGAGAATTCGTATAATTTAACAGAGGAAGTTTGCCATTAGCGGTTGCAAAAAGAATTTTCGGATTTGGACTTAAGGCAGAAGTACAGTAAGAAAGGAAAGTGTTGAGTTGATGACGTCACCGCTTCTTGTTCGTTTTAACTAATGAGCTTATACAGATTTAATATTAATTTCGATTTGAAGATTTTGATGTTAGTTATTATCTACATGCTTACAGTACACACTTAAAATTTACTTTTCAATGAATACAATTTATCTAAGTAGTAACATGAATTATTTTTCGCCCAAAAATAAGCACATTATGTAATTCTGCGACTTTAAAAAGCGGCGGGTGTGTGGTTAATACAGCCTAAGCCCAATTATTTATATTGGACTACTTCTTTTACATAAAAAATATACAAAAATACTTGAAAAATAGTTATTTAAAAAAAAATAATTAATTGACTACCTAATTATAAAGATAGATATAGAAATACCAATTTACGCTTAGTATATTATTCATAGTATATAAATACAAAACCTATATGAACACATTTAGTCAGTTGAAATGCCATTCCTATTAGACCAATGGTGAACCTAAACAAATAGTATATTATTTACAATTTAGCCCCCATTTTGGTCATTTGAATATAATAAAAATATATTAATGAGATAAAGAAACAATTTTTTTTTTAGATATGATTAGGTCATTATTATATATTCCTGTTGTAAAGGATATATTGAACTGATTTGGAGTGATGCACTATTTGGTTTTTTGTTGGCTGTTGAAATAAGATGTACTATCTCTGGTCTGCATTCCATTATGTTATTCAGCCCTGATGAAGCCTGTATTGGAGAAACGTTTACTGGTTAGTTGTTTACTGCTATTTGAGAAACTCCAGGTTTTTTTTTTTCTATTTTACTAATAATCACCTAATTACATTTTCTGTCTTTTATTTATTTTTTAAAATTGTGTTCTCATTATTAATATAAGACACCAAGTAATAACACGTGTCACACTGTTACTTGTAATATATGTCACCCTAGGAACCGGATGTTATCGAGTAACAGTGAACTAGGTTAATGGATCAGTTAGCTAACAATGGAACTAATTATCTTAATGTCCCAGGCGGCAGGTGCTTTTTATCCGCTGTCAACGTCTCGTCCTGTTCAAGGATTATAATAGGACTATTTTGGTTTGTAAAAAGGATGATTTATCGTCATTTAAAATTTTAAAAAGTTTCCTAAACTCATTGTAGCTAGTTGAATAGAAATGTTTGAAAAGATTCACCGAAGTAATGGCGTGAAAGTAAGCCGGTAATTATATAAATAGATATATATATAGATTATATATAGATATAAAGTCCTATATCTATTAAAAAAATAATTATAACTAATAAAATTTGTTTATTGATGTTTTATTGATCGAGTGGAAGTCCTGTTTCCACTCCGTATTTCGTTTGTAACGGAATTAATACCAAGCTCTCGATTTTTTTTCGATTTGCCACAAATAAGTAGGAATTTTAATTCCGATTCAAGATGGCTGTCGTTCTAATGGCCCCGTCTCATCAAAACTCTGCAATATTCTCTTCTCTACGCAATTTTATTTTTTTATTACTCATGTACATGGATGGGGAAGGGAAAACAAAATCAGAAAATTCCAATAATTTGAAGAAGATTAAAATATATTTAGAATGTAAAATAATAACATGAGCAGCAGTAAGGCCTGAACTTCGTCGTATTTTAAATCATCTTTAATAATAACCAAAATACAAAATTGAAAATATCAGAATGGCGAGGGTGGGAGAAAAATATTAAGATCTCAAAAGGTTCTAACATACAAACTTTCAATTCTCGAACTCAATTTAGAGATACTAAAAATCTTAAAAATCTCGAAAAACCGATTATATAGTATTGTTCTGTCTAGAAAATAACCCTACATACTGAATTTCAGCTCTTTTAATCCAAAGGAAAGCCGTTGGAAGCACCGAAATATAGGGGGAAATATATATATATATATATATATATTTATAAGAATTGACACACCAGATATTTTAGATGTTTTTCGATCGCGCATGCGCATTTCGATTTAATGTTATTTTTTGTTTTCTTCGATATACGGATCTTTTATTAGATAATCGAGAGTTCTAGTTTGGCTTTTTTAATCCAATATATATAATAGCAGTCATGACCCATAGTAAAAAAAAAAACCCTGACATGAACCATATTAAAAAAAATTATATATACATAAAAGAAATGCTTCTCCAAACACCATAATCACACCAACAATATATAAATATATATATGTATATATATATATATATATATATATATATATATATATATATATATATATATATATATATACACGATAAAATACTACTAAAAATTAATCAATTGTATAATTAGTTCAGTGATTATTTGTAAATTTTCTAGCTCGAATCCTGGCGATTTTTTGACATTGAGGTTTTAAATTACCTATGTTACTGATGTTACTGATGCATTAATTTTTTTTTTATTACTATATCAAACTATAATTTATGATTTCGGACTATTTTCAACCCATTAAGAAGAAGGGTTAACCCTTTAAGAATCGATTCAAGAAATAAGAGATATAGGGAGTGATTGAGAAATGAATTGAGTTGTTTGACTATCGGCTGAAGATGGATAAGAAAATACATCTACTGCAGACGGGGGACCAGGTGATGTATTTGAACAGACATTCCTTCAAGCTCTCTTTCTCTGTCTTCGGTCCCTGTCTGCAATTCGAATTTATTTGTGTTTGCTCTCCGAGTGGCTGTATTCCTTGGTTTTATTTCTGAAGATTTTTTTTTTCTTCATAGGAAGGAGGAAAACAGCATAAAATATCGTTTAAGAAATACAATTCAGAACGAGGAATCTCAACTATCTTGTTTACGTAACGTAATTGAAAGTTCTCAAAAAATCGTTGTATTTATACGTTTTTTAGCAATATATATATATATTTTTTTATTTTTTTTATTTTTATACTTAAAGTTACAGATTGGACTCAATCACTAATAGACTGACCACAGTATTAAAAAAAGTTGAGAGATTTTATAATTAATGGAAGATCTTGAAACAGTCATCAGGACCAGGAGACTGAGGTTCTACGGCCACATGGTCAGAATAAACAATAAGGGGCTGAACAAAAAAATTTTAGACAAAGTCTTAAGCTATGAGAGTATAGGTGGATATGTGAAACAAATAAAAGAGGAGCAGGATAGGCTAAAAATCAAGGATAAGGACTGCTTGGATAGAGAGCTTTTCGAAAAAAAACAAACTAAAAGAAGTTAGAGTTCTTGCAGGAAGGAAGGAGAGACGAGGGAGTAAATGGACTAAGGGAGAGCGAGAGGAACAGTCCAGGAAGATGAGAGAGTATTGGAGTAGAAGGAAGGCGGAGAGTGTGAAGAAGATTATTAAGTGATATTCGCGTGGTCCTTGCTGGCCGATTCGTATAAAAAAAAAATGGAAAATTAAAATAAATCAGAATAAATCCTAAGATAAATTATTTACCATGAGAAGACCATATCTTATCCCTTACCTGTCAGTAAACAAAACGCCTGTACCATGGTCAGCTCAGATTAATTACCTAACATTTAGCATGGATAAAAGATTGACTTTCACTCATCTTATTATGGTTGTAATAAAGCCAACAAAGCTCTTTTTAGCCACCTTAGTCCAAAAATTGTCGTTGTTGATGATTTTTCAGTCTATGATTTCAGTAAATGATTTTTCAGTCTATTCTTCCAGTCCATCACATTTTGATAATATATATATATATATATATATATATATATATATATATATATATATATAATAATTCTTAGGACATTAATGGAATGTTCCACCAAGAGCCTCTAATTTAATGGAAAACAAATAACCTCTAGCCTCCCTTTTCCTTTAGTGTATGTGTGGATGTTTTGGAATGGGGTGCTGCTTCTGGTTTTCTTCTCTCTCTCTCTCTCTCTGTCTTGATGATGTCAGAATAGGCGAAATATCGACAGGTTAGTTGTTTTTCGTTATTTTAGAGCCTATAGGCTTCACTTGTGAATCTTTCATTTATATCCTATCAATTATTTTATGTCTCTTTTTGAGTTTTTGAATGAATGAAATATTATAAATTTTATTCTGGGACATCTAGTCAGTCCCCTTAGAATAACAAAAAGTTTACAGTACCAATATCACTTATCTGGTTTGTAAGGATCCTTATGAAATAATTAATTTAAAGGATTATAAAATAATAGACAGAAATATGAATGATTGCAAAATATAACATAATTGCACATCTTGTATATATATATATATATATATATATATATATATATATATATATATATATATATATATATATATGTGTATTGCAATTCGGCCTAATAAAAAATAAATTAACAACAAATAAAATAAACATAGCGATAACTTTAATTCTGGCATATATACGGAAGATTGATAGCTAAGGAAGTAGAGAAATAATTGATTTTGGAATGATGTTAAGGATAACGTTCGACAAATGGAGATGTGTAAGGAATTCCAGAACAAATTAGCACGAATTATAGGGGATTTTTTTAAGGAGGCAGATCTCTGAGAAGGAATATATAAGTTTGTTGGCTGGGATCTCGTATTTAAAGAATGGACCGAGGAACATGGGGTAAACACATTAAGAATGTAGGGAGGCTTTTTGGTTCTGAAGGATCGTGAAAGATAGACGCCTAGGAAGTATTGCCGTCGGAAAAACAGGATAAAGCCATTTAAACTCGGCTTACCAACAGGAGTAATGGGAACGCCTGGGTATCCCGAAGATGAATCTAATGAATTTTTTCTCTTCTATATTAATTTATTTTGTGGAATATCCACCTTCCTTTCCTTTCCATTTTTGCTTTCCTTCTTTTGTATTCGCTTTTCTTTAAAATTAATTTTATTTTTGTATTAATTTTTATGGTCTTTGATACATTTTCGGATGTTTTGTATGTGCATTTTCTGTTTTTTATGATCATCTGTTTTTAATTTAGCATTTCTTAGCTGTTGTTATGTAATCTCACTTTTCCTTCACTGTATGTGTGGGTTTCTTGGGGTGGGGTACTGTCTCTGGTGTCTTCTTGGACTATGGAAGTGAAATGTGCTGCAGTTTGTCTTTATAAATATATAGGGCTTTTCTTCTTCTATCTTTATGTCCGGTTAATGCCCGAATTGGCGAGATATCGTCCGCCTAGTTGTTTACCGTTATTTTAGAGAATATAGGCCACGTGTGAGGAACTTTCATTTGTATCCTTTTATATTCCATTTATATCCTAATTATATAGATATAACATATAATATCATAGGTAATATATAATATAATTAAATATTATATATAGCCATTCTGAGTTATGACGTGCCCATTGTGCCTATTTCGTTTCAACGTAAAACAGATTTCGCCAGTTTGTTGATTCGAATTCAAGTTTGTTGGAATAAACATGAATGATATCGGACATTGACGAATACAAAACACAAACTCGATAACAGGCGTTGTTCCAAACTCGAATATAATGAAGGTCAGTGAGGTCTTGTCTGGAACGTCTAAACTTCTGAAAAGCCATGTCGCTCCAGTAAGCTGTGGTCCGGAGGTAAGATACAGGATGACTAGATTGAGAACACTTTACAATCGAATATTTATTCATTAGACAGTAATATAAAGGCAATCAGAAAACTTATTTAAAAATATATGTATATATTTTTTTTTAAATTAGTTTTCAAGTGTTATCCAAAATATAAAAAAAAAATGCAGACATAAAACGTATCATACAGGGTGTCCAATATAACTTCGCACGCCCAAACGCATAAAAAAATACCAGAGTAAAAAGTTGGAGTTTACTGTTAGAGTTTAACCAACCGCTATTGTTTTTTAACCCGTTCAAGTAGCCACGCCCATATCTGGTAGTGTGTGAGCGTTTATACGACCCGTTTTCTCCGGTCTGATTTGGTCTGGTCCGGTCGTCTAAATGCACCTTTAGAGAATAGTTAGAAGATTAATGACCTTAATGAACTTTTTTTTTTTTTAATATCTTCAGTTATGATTCTTTATTTCTGAATATTTATAATAAAAATCTTGTATTATTTTTAAGTTATATGTTTCTGTTATTACAAAACTCTCACTGAAAATGAATATCCCGAAAAAAGGGCGTATGCAGACCTATTTTGAAATGCATTCTATATAACGATATAAAAGATTACATCAACATTTGATAAAAGTATTATATAAAAAAAATCATTAAATTAATTTCATAAACAAATTTATGAACTTTACAATCGCGTTATATTATTTCATGATAAATTGATACTTTCTTGCTGTGATTTCACAATTTATTAATTCGTACTATACGCCCTTCTTCCGGAAATAGCCTCAATTGTATTCTTAATATAAGTCCATAAAATGCGAAGCTGAAGAAAGGGGATAATTTTCACATGTATGAAATTTTAAATAAAGGAAAGCAAGGAACTAGTTTAAGCTCTTTCCTCCTGTGCTGACAATATTCCTTACATTTTTGTAATTGTACAAATTTTCTGTTCGTTGTTATATAACATTTTTCAGCGTTGCCTGGATTATAGCAACCTGTCGCACCTGTCGTACCTACTACTCCAAACTCCAAATAACTCATAACAAATTTCTGAAACATGTAACGGACTCTCGACGGAACACGGATATTGGAATAGGTCAATAAGTGATTTTATTATAAAAAGAAATCATCGTTATTTTAGCTGGAGCTATATAAAATATATATATATATATATATATATATATATATATATATATATATATATATATATATATATAAATTATACATTTAATTTCCCTGAATACTTATCTTAGAATAAAAATAAATAATTTACGTATTTTCTTTAAATAAAATATGATTAGGTAGGCCATTTTTTTTTTAAATTTTTTTAAGTAGTTATCTTCAAGACAAATGACCTTTCCTTTGCTGAACTTTTGACATTATAACATTTTGACATCATAACATAAAAATACTAAAAAAGAGTTATTTTATAAAAAAAACAAAAACAATTTGGCTTAGCTAGAAAATAACTGTTCTACATTATTTTATTTAAATACTTCTTGATGACTGTATTTGCAATTTTAACGCGGAAAGCGTTTCTTTGAAATAATATTCTAAAAAAAAGTATCATAATTTCGCTAGTAGTTACAGCATTGATTGCATGGCCAACAAAAAAAAAATTTTTTGAAAACTTTTTTAACTTTAATAGTTGATCTTTATAGATTTTTATGTGCCTGAATCTAAATCTGATCTTAGTTTTTTTGTATCATCCACAGTTTTCCGTAGGTTTCAGGCTCATCAAACATCCTATTTTTTTTAAATCTGTAACATGTTAGCTACAATAGAAACATACTTTGGGTCTTTTTCATTTCCCAAGAACTTTGTAACGACTTGCTTGAATGATATCCATGCTTCTTTCTCATTTAAGGTCATTGTGGATTCAAAGTTAACATCAAACATCATTTTTCTAATGTCAGGTCCGACAAAGACGTCTTCTTTTAGTTTAGCTTCTTAAAGGCGTGGACACTTTTGGTAGAGATACTTGAAACATGGTCCATCTTTAGGCAAAGCCTTTGCAAATTGTTTCATGAGGCCTAAGATTGAAAGCTGTTCAATTCTTTAAAAATCGCTTAATTTAATCAATTTAAATATAAAATGTGAAGAAATTGTGGGTAATACAGCTTTTTTAATATCATATTTGGATTCAGCACCTAAAAACTATAGGAATAAGGTATTTTCAGTAAAAAAAAATGTTTCATCGTTGGCCTGTGTTACGTATTGAAAATGCCAAATTAACGAAGCCTTTGATCACTATGTTAATAGAAACTATTAAGCACCTAAAAACTATAGGAATAAGGTATTTTCAGTAAAAAAAAATGTTTCATCGTTGGCCTGTGTCACGTATTAACAATACCAAATTAACGAAGCCTTTTTTCACTATATTAATAGAAACTATTAAGCCGCTTCCATTGTTAGCTAACCACAGTACCCCTTCCGATAAAATGTAATATAGTAGAGAATAAAGTTTTATAGAACAAGTCACCTGATTTGAGTTACTAACTCCAGACCAGTTGCTAATGAGTTGCCTCTAGTTTCTGAGTGGAGTTCGTGACTTCCTATGGTAAATAATTCGTTGAGGTGAACTAGTTTTTTTCTTCATTGAATGATATCATTAATTATTGTCTTGTTGAATTACCGGGAAGATTCATTTTAGTCTAAATCATAATTTTCTTGTTCTTTTTTAAAATACTTGTCCTCCAGTTAAAATCGGTAACAACCGAATTCGTCAGACGGACACTGCACACGATCTTCGACAGAGAAATGACTTGGAGCTCGTATGTATTTGGTCGTATGTATGAGGAAAGCTGGGAACATGTGTAGACATTGTTCAGTATAAATTTTATCAAAGCCCATCAATTATTTTCGCATACGCATGCGCAAATGTATTCTCGACATTTTGCAGAATCCATCGGGATAGCGATAGTTATTCAGTATTAGAGGGTTCTGATTTCGTTTTTTGTATCCGATTTCGAGATATCGCTAAAGCCGACATGCCCATGAATATGCGGAGGAGACCAAAAAAGTGCTGGATGGGAGATCTCCTATCTTATCTAATCAGCGTAACATAATCAAGAGGATTATTTCCTACATTTAAGTAGGCCAACAATTTGCTAGTTTTCAATAAACTCTTGAAAGGTGTGAATTAATGTTTGGGAGAAAAAATCGTTTTTATTTTTTTATTGAGGCCGGGAGCGAAATGAACATAATGGATAAAAAAAAAAAACTCTTTTTTTTTCAAATTTTATTTTATTTTCAAATAATAATTTCATTATAATAAGGATAATTTTGATGCTGTACCACAATATACCAGTCTCTATATCAAAAATACATTGTTCAACTTTATACACAGAACTAATAAGTATTCTTAATAAAAAATGAAATAAAAAAAACTTTCTCATTTTAAAAAAAAAAAAAAAAACTTTTGATATTCATCATCTGAATGCAGTGTACGAAGGACTTGATTTTTTTCTCAGAATTATCCATAAATACAGTACAAATAAAATAATTTGCAAACAACCTTTTTTAGGGAATATTTTTTTAACTAATAATAAACAATTTTTTTTTTTAATTTAATTTATTTTAAAGGAGATTTAATCAAATTAAAATATGTGAATTCAGATAAATTCTTTTTTTTTCCCCCCAATTTGACTGTTGTTTAATTCAAAATTTTGTTTTATATCAATTATTTTTATAGATCCTACGTTTTTATTGTTTATTCTTATTAAAAAAAAAAAAGAGTAAATAACGAATATTATTGAGAAAGAAAACGGAAATAAAATAAATTGAGCTGTTTGTGAGCTGAGGTTGTTTCCTTAAAGTTCAAGGACTTGGTCATTTAGAAAATGCCAGAGTTGGCAAAGGAGGTCGAATAAATGAATGAATAAAGGGCCCCCGATGTTAATTTGAAACCCGCCCTACAGAGCCAGGAATTGGAAATAATGAACTGGATATTATGTACATATATTATGTTTTTAATAAATGGGTATATTACATAAATAATATTTAGTATGTAATAAATGAAGAAACGATGAAGATCCCGATGATAGGCATTAAAGATGGAATACGAAGAGAAGCTTAGGTATACATGATGACGATAAGTGACTTGTAACCTCTCAACACGAACCTTTCTGCTTGTACTTGTACATAAGTATGAAATTGGTCCCAGAACTTAAGTGGGAAGATTTTTTTATTTCTGATCTGGTACATTTGTGGTTTTAATGTGTGTTACAAATGCACTGATGCGTAATAAAGAACTTAAGAACGAAATTTTCGACGGATTTTCGACGAATAGAACCAATACTCTTTTAATCGTTATCATAACATGTTTTTTATAATTACATATTTCAATTTAAAATTAAATTAATAAAAACACAGGATATTTAAGATGATTAATGACAGTACTCACATATAAGTAAATAGAAAAGTTCCTTTGTAAGTTCTTCAAAGCCCGAAGCTGCTTTCATCAAAGCCCACTAGTTCTTTGGGACATTCTAAAGGACTGACACTTGTCTTTCGATGTATTTCTTGAATTTTATCTAGTATTTTTGTCTCTTCTTCTTCTATTGTTTTCGTAACTTATTTATTTCTAGTATAATCTTCCTGTTCAAAAATATTTGAAAGATACTATATTAACTGTGATTTCACCGATTTATAAATAGACGGCCAAAGTTTTCAGACATCATCGGGAATATATTTTTGTTTTGCTGAAAAAAACCATGCCGATATCATTTTTCAAACTTGAGATACAAAATAAAGCTGTTTCAACATTTTTTTTTCGATTTTTTTTTGATTTTTTTTCATGTCATGTAGGGAATTCAATTATTTTTCAAATGAGCATTCTTATAATCAGCTAAAAATATATACTTTTCGATTTATTTGGCTTTATTTATTTGATTAATAATTTATTTTTAATATTGATATTTTCTATTTAGGGTGTACATTAGATGATTTTGTTTTCTTGTTTTGTAGGGAATTCAATTTTCAAATTCGTATAATCAGCGAAAAATGTATATTTTTCGATTTATGCGTAAATGAAATATAGAAGAGGTTTTTCGGCCTTTGTGTAGTCGCAATATCGAAATCTGTAATTTTTATTATTGCAAAACCATCTAGGAACCATTAAGATGGTATAGTTAAAATTTGGTAAAGATTGGTTCAGTAGTTTTTGTGGTTAGACCTTACAAACGAAAAACGGGCCTTTTATGTTAAAGTATGAAATAAAAAATCCTGATTTCAATAATTCCGATATTATCGGTAAGCTTTCTGAATGAAACCTCCAAAACTGTTTTAATATTAATTGAGGCAATTAATTACATCAGCCTTATCTGTTAATATGAGGTGTGCTACCTCTAATTGTTTAATGCATTATACAACTAGAGTCAGGTTATACATCATTGACAGAGTATTCTTTAAAGCAGAATTGATTCAGTAATGTGACTTAGATATGTAGCCCTGATGATGCCTGAGTTGGCGAAACGTTGACAGGTTTGTTATGAACTGCGGCTTGAAATGCTAATGGCTTTCATTTTCGAAATCTCCTTCTTTTCCTTTTCTTAAAGTTTTAAATAATTACATTCCCAGGGACCGATTACAAATAAGCATTTGCTGTTAAGTACATGCTCATCCATCAATATAGAAGACAGCTGCATGGACAAACAGTTAGAGTTGATAAATATTCAGAAAGTGTGGACACTGGCTATTGATCGAATCCGAGGGCATTGGATATTGGTTGCCATTATTCTCCAAGTCTCATTCAAACTGGCCAGGTCTCCCTTTTGTTCGGAATTATCCTCCATCTCTATATAGCTTTCCGGCTGGACCGCACGCCAGCTCTTCTTCCGGATCTACATCCCGTTCGGGCGTCAGGAAGATCCGATGGTTCTTGGCCTATCGTTGAGGAGAGATTCGTCTGTGGACTATGTCCGGGAATGGAATCTGTGACCCAATAGCAACATATCGTCCCAAAAACATCCGTACTAATTTAACTACTTGTCAGGTGAATTATCTCAAGATATTTAATTATGTAAACATGATATAACGATAATGTCGACTTCCGGTGGTTTGGGGGAGGAAGTCGACAGCACTAATAATTTTAAATAATATCTTATTAAAGCAGTAATAATTCCAATGAATACGAATTCTACAATACAATACAAAGTAGTTAGTTCACACAAATGGCGTTAGAAAGCGCCACTGCGGCGACACATATAAGGCGGCTGCATTATAATGTACAATTTTTTTTTTTTTTTTCGCGATCTGTGGTTATCTTGTTTTAGGGTATAGAGCTATCATTCAATTTTCACCAATTGTTTACAGTTCAAAGTAGAAGTTAAAGATTTAATTTTTTTTTTTTTTTTTTTACGAAATTTATTTTTAATCGCTGTTTTTCTCCGGTTTCTGGATTGAAATAAAAAAAAAAAAAATGATTATAACTAATAGTGTAAAAAACCGATTATTGGTTATAACCGACCGGTTTTTGACATCCCTAGACTAATCTTTTAAAAGGGATCCATGAGGTTTCACTTTCATCCGTAGGGTTATACCAATTTTCACCTACTACTTGTTTTTTCGAAATTTTCCATTTTTACTTATGTCCTTCCAGTTTCATTTTTGTATACGGTAATGACCCTTGGTACAACCAAGGGACACGTATTTTTGCTCAGTGCTCTATATATATAAACCAGAGACTATAAAGTATATTATAAAAACTATTAAATTATAGTTCACTTTTCGATAGGAGTCCGAAGTAGGCTCTCCATTGATTTTAAAAAGAATGGGATATAAATGAAATCACGGTAATGACATTTTGAAGGTTCAAACTGTTAAGTGACTAACTTAATGACAAATATTGACGGTATTCTTTCTAAAAACAAAGTAAGATCTATTGTAATTACCTCGCTATTCTCTTATATTGTTAGGAAGGCCGAAGAAGGAATAGAGGGAGACTTTTTTCTCCAAGATCTGCATTTATTCGTCTTCTGAGGTAGTCAAGGTTTCCGAATTATATGCAAGTTAGATTAGGGTTTTGTATAAAGCCACCATTATTCAATCCAGATCAGTTTACTTAAAAAGATATTTCTCATTCCGAAGTATAAAATTACTATAATAATTAATTATGAAGAATATTAGTTATAGTACTGAATTGAAATGTAAATTATTGTAATTCGTGACCGATGTAAAGAAATTGAGGCTCAGAGTACTCAATTTGCTTTTATAAGCCTCCTGAGTATCGCAAAGTGTCACGCCGGGAACGAGTGGAAAGAAAATAAAATTTACTGCACTCGGGTGGGCTTTAACCCGGTCCGGTCTATCCAAACAAGACCGGAAAAAAAAAACAAGACCTTTTTCGTAATCAGGAATTTATTCAGTCCTTTCTTTGAATCGATTCTTCAGACGAGAACGAGATCCAGAGTATCCTCGCTATAACATGATACTGGTACTGGTATTGGTGGAGGAAGTGGACCTTGTCCTTTTTCGCCAACCCCTGATCATCAGCTCACCGCTACCTTTTGGTCGCCACCCCGTACTAAGTGGGAGCGTCAAGAATCAATTCAAGAGACCGCCGCGAAATAAATATTAACTGACCCAGGTAGGATCGAATCCAGACCGTTCATGACCAGGCAGCTTCTGGGACGCTCGCCCCACCGCGTTCGGCCCCAACGCACAATGAGACCTAGTGTTGTAATTTTTTTGTGTGTGAAATCACCTTAATTGGAAATTGTCCAGTTGAATAGTAAATAAATAGGCCGTAAAATCTATTAATGCATTTTTAGAAATTCATAAATAAGGTGGGGTGAAATTTATGAACATGTTTCACACTTTTCTCTTCAGTAATATTTTCACAAAAGCTTCCATAATAACGCTGAATTTACAAATTTGCAAAATTGAAAAAAAAAGTATTTTTTAAAAACAAACTTTGTGTTCCCAAATTTCGCCCCCACCTCATGAATTATATACCTGCTTTTGAACTGGACATTTTTTAATTAAGGTGATTTATACACACACAATAAAATATAACAGTTACTAAGAGGCTCAAACATAGGCTGAGACTAAGATGAAAACATTGGATTTAGTGATCATTTCAAACAACAGGGTCCCTTTTATTTACATTCTAGAGTTTGATCTTTGGTCTAGTTTCTTTAAATGTGATTATTTTTTTAAAATAACAATAATTGTAAAATAAGGTTTTGACCGCGATATGACTATACCAAGTCCCACTGTGCAACGGCCTCCTGTAGCTAATTTATATACCAATTTTATATATATTGGAGGCATTGAACCATGAGATCACGTATGCCACTAATTAATAAATACCCAGATTTAGAATTGCGAAAACCACAAAATTAAGGCCAAATTAATTAATTAATCTGAAATTTAATTTCAGCGTTAGTTCCGATTTTTTTTTTTTACAACAGTCGTACAAGGATTCTGTCGCCTAAGTGGACTGTCTTGAGAAATAATTACTCGCACTTGCACAAAGCTCGGATCGCTCGCCGCAGCATTTGGTCAGTCTTTCATCTCCTGTTATTAAGTAAAATCCGAACAGAAGCCTTTGGGGAAAGCTCTCTTCGTTCCCTTAATTACTTTCCTTGCCATCGATTTTTTTTTCTCATTTTCAGAACGAAAAAGACAAAGGATACGTCTTTTTGTAATAAAATTCTCAGCCTCCAGTCCTGCTTCATTTTTCGATATTACACAATTTCGGAAACATTCATTGTAAAGTGATTAAAAAAAAAATAAAAAATTGAAAATTAGACTCGAAATAATATCGATTGCGTCCGAGAATGATTAAACATGAAACAAAACGAAGAATCATCTTCGTGTATTCTGTACTCTTTAATGGTACAGTTGAATCAACAAACATAACATGTTGGTAACCAACTATATCAGACTAAAGGAGAAACTATGAAATACTCACTTAACAGTTTGCTATTAACTCGATTTAACAGTTTAATGTTGTACCCGGCTAAGGATTGGCCATTAAAGACTGAATCACCTTCATCTAATCATTAAAGACTTACCAATGAAATGCCAACATTGCAAAAACATCCTGACAATCGACCACATCTTTCATGAATGTCCATTCTGCAGGCATAAATTAAATTAAATTGAAATACTGCCAAGCATTTCAATAATCTTGAAGAAATGATAATAGTAGAGCTGACAAAGTAAAATCTTTAAATTTATTGAAGCTGATATAATTAAATAATTAATAAATTAATACGTGTTAATATTAATAATAATATCAATAATAATTGAGGAATAGCCGTGCATCCACTGTTGTCTTTATAAGGACCTTTCTCTTCTGTACATATAAACTTTCCCTTTCCTCTTGTATTTGCTTGATCTTTTCTTATTTAGTTATTTAATTTATTTTTACGATCTTTTATTCATTTTTGTTTTTTTAGTGTGAGTATTTCCTTTTTTTATGATCAGCTGTTTGTAATTTAACTTTTCCCAGCTGTTGTCATGTAACCTCCCTTTTCCCTCAGTATGTGCCTGGGTGTCTTGGTGTGGGGTGCTATCTCTTATTAGTGACTTTTTTGATTCTGCATGTGAGATGTGCTGCATTTTATTCTTTATTAGTTTTTTTTTTTTTTTTTATAATTTATTTATTTCTCTCCTACTGTCCTCATGATGCCTGAATTGGCGAAATATCGACTGATGATTTTTTCATTTATTTCTGAGACTCTTGGCTCCTTTTTTGGATTTTTCCATAATGATAATTTTTAATTTTATTTATATTTTTTTCTTCCTTATTTATTGAAGCAGTATTATTATATGAATCGGACGCTAATGACCTCAATGTTTTGCGCCTAAACACATCAAAACAACAAACCAACCAACAGTCTACTGAAAAATGGTACTCATGGTGTCCACCTTACCTTGACTTGTATCACCGATTACCATGAAGTTATCTACAAGAGCTGAAACATACGCAGGAGGAGAGGGGGAGGGGACCTGGGTGATATATTCTACTCCCCTGACATTTTTGAAAAGAATTATTTTCATAAAATTTTTATATTTTTAGTTATAATTTTTGATCCAATTTTCATTCTTATCCTTAAAACCGGCACCCTATTTGGCGATTATAGACACCTAATGATTGCTTGCCTTCTCATTAAATCCCTACCCCGAAAAAAAATTTAAATCCCCTCACCCGAAAAAAAATTTAAATCACCACTTTTTCCCTCTCCGAAAAAAAATTTAATGCCCACCAATTTAATGACATAGAGTTTTCCATTAAATGTAATAAGAAACATCAGTAATTAATTGCAAAAATAAGCTCATTTGTTTGGAAATTTTTATTTATTTCTATTATAACATTTTAACGCAAAATCCACCGGGGGTGTCGAATTCAAATTTTAGTAGTGTTTGATGTAATTTTTAAACGCTCATAACTCCGCTTCTATAAATGTGATAAATAAAGAATAGGTGCCAATAAACTGAGATAAAGTGTCATCAGAGATTGCAAAAAGAACTTTCGGGCTTTGACTCAAGGAATCACACGTGTAAAGTACATAAGCGAGTTAAGTTGAAAGAACAATTTTTTATTTGTAAACGCCTTTTCAACCCCGTGCCTGTACGGCAAACAGGCACTGTCCGATTTTTTTCTGTCAATCTTAATTCTTGTTTTGTTTTTTAATTTTTGTAATCGCTAATTAGTTTATTTTAAATTATTCCTTTTCTTTTATTCATTATGTATGTTATGACTAAATCCAGCAAATATTTGACCTTGAAAAAGTAAATGTTACCCACCTTTTGTGAGATATTCTGTAATGTAGGCAGAAAATGGACTAGGATTGTCCAGAGGTCATTGGCTCCTTCAAGGATTAACAAGATTTGTTTTTTGGTCAGTATTAGATACATTACCCAAATCTGGTTGGATATGTAATTAATCATTTGAAGGTGAAATCTGCAAGATATGGGACATCAGTACCACCATATGGAATTGAAGAGCTAAGTGGAAGAACATGTTACGTGGCATTTTAAGAATAAGAGGGATTTATGGCTGAAAGAATATTTAAGATACTCCTTCTTAGATAGCCCATTGTTTACTTGTTCTAAGCCTACAATGGTGGTAGTTAAACATTCAGTGAGCCAGTCCATAATAGAAATACAAAATCATTAAATTAAATATTTCTCATAATCAATACACCATAACATGTTCTTTCACTCAGCTGTTCAATTATTTCGTTGATAAAATCCAAATAAGCGTCGAGGATTTTGCAAAGGGTTTAGTAAGGAATGGTTCTAAGAGGAATTTGATGGTTTCGTTGAACCCTATAGGTCAATACCGAAGGTCCCAATAGCTCTGATAATAGAATTTATCTTGTTAATGTTCAACAATTCGGATTAAATTTTTTTCGTTTCTTTCTTGCTTCACGAATCTATGTCACTTGAAGAGATAACAAATATGATAGCAGATCTGGAAGAACGTACTTGTGGAGCACAAAATTGGGAGGGAGTTTCAGATCATGCCCAAAACTCCGTAATTTATTTGCTTTGTGTTTATTGATTCCTTGAATATGTATTTTTTTTTTATCTCACTCTTATTATAAATTGCGAAAACTTAATGCTTTTTGACGTAAATATCTATGATGATATAGTAAAGTAATTTTAAAGTGATTCAACCAATCTAATTTCTCCCAAATACTGTTGGTACACATCAAAGCTTAAATTAAAAAATTGGCCATGTTGATCACATGGACATCATAGGCGTACGCAGCATCCTTTCTTAGTTAGTGGATGGAACTAGTACCAGAGGGGTCCTTCCATACTCCGTCCGGGGATATTATTTACTCCTCTGGAAAATATTTTAAAGAATTAGCTTTAATGTATTTGCTAAGAATTGCAGTAATTTTGCTGTAAGAATTTGCCATAACGTATTTTAAACAAGTTTTATGTTAAAATAAAACAATAAAATTGACACTCTTGGGTTTTAGTCGAAGTTTTTGAACTTAGCTTCTATCTACTTTTTTAGACGGAAACAAGTATAATTTTTTTAAATATAACTTATTAGCAGGTACTTCTGCAAAAAGTTTATTAGGGCTTTATCACACGGTCCGATATCCGATTTAAAGAGGGGATCAGACTGCAGGAAATGTAAGATCCAACTCCGATATTTATCGGACCGTGTGAAAATACCCTTAGGGATTTCACTTATTCTTAGCAGTTCTTGTAACGTTTATAAAGCTGAAATATATCATTGGACAAATTAAATTTTTGTGTCTTAATATTTGTTTTTGAAACATTAGGTTCTCATGCATGATCGACGATCCAATTACTTATTTTCACTTAGCGTTCAAAAATCGCTAACAACCAACTGGGTTTTGCTAGGGTAGTTCCCGAGGTGTGTCAGAATAATTTTTGGGGGGAAATAGTCTGGTGTCTTGAAAAGATGTGAAACAGTGGCTGAAAGGTCTGGTAGGTTATGAATTTAAAGTTTTCCATCTTGGGGGATTCGCATGGTCCTATAATATTTTGGATAATCATTAATCGTGCATGAGGATTGACCTCGAAATTATAGTTGCTCTGCAATGACTGGTCACTGTGATTGGATTTACCATTTTTTATTTTATTTGACTTTTCAAACTGACGTTTCAGAAACACAAACTTCTAAATAAACTAAAATGATTGATCAGTCCAATAGAGTGGGTAAGGTATTGGACTCATAATTCGGTTGACACCTATATAAAGTGGGTATCTGGCCCTTCATTTGATTGGAAGAAGATTCTGATGCTTGAGTGTGGGTACTGACTGCATCATATACTTTAACCGTTGGACAAGATGTAGTATAGAGTTACGGTAAGGAACTGTGCTGAGTCGACACTCTGAGCCACCTCCCTCTCCCGCTCCTATATATACCCCTATAAATCTTAAGCTAAAGAGATCTGTACCAGTAGTATGTAGCTAGTCGTAATGCAAGTTGTAACTTTTGTTTTTCAATAAAGTTTTTTTTAATCTCTCCGCCGTTGAGTTTCGTAATTGGCGCCCGAACAGGGACCGCATGCATATATCATCGCGGTTCTAGACTCGAACTCTGCAGTACCTGAAATCAAGATTCGATCTACCTTTCGAGGATATCGCACCTGTAGGAGACTGGCACCCCGCTTAGACTCTTAGATCTTGGAGAAGGACTTGCTGCTGAGCCGAAAATCGTCTGATCACCCCGACAGACATCGAAACTCTGGGAGAGATTGTGAGTGGAGCTTTTATTGAAAACATCATTTTTATTTTTTATTTCATTTTATTTTTTTTATATAATTGTTTTAACATTATTTTCTTTTTTTATATATATAAATATATTGTTCTTTATTAACATTTATAAAAACGCTATTTAAAAAATATATATACTTAAAATTTTATGTCAAAACTAGCACAGAGATTAACTCAGAATAGATTTATTGATATTAAGGAATTTATTGATACAGACGAAATGGCAACCTCATCTTTTGCAATTAAATCCGCGGATTATGACCACATTCCTACTTTTAACGGGGATCCACATAATTTACTAAAATTCGTTACCGTATGTAGACAAGTTCATAATATAGTTTGCAAACCCGATAATGATCTCCGAGAATTAAATGACCAACGCCTATTAAGCAAAATTCTCGCCAGACTAACAGGAGATGCAGATTACATTAATACCACCTGCGAGTTTACTGGCGTTAACGACTTATTAAGGTACTTAGAGAGTACATTCAGAGATTCACGATCAATTGAACAATTACAATTCGAACTTTTTAATATGAAAATACAACATAAGGAACATCCGTTGGATTTCCTTCAAAAATTAGACAGGAGCCGAACTCTAATAATTTCAAAATATAGGATAGAAAATATTCCTGAAAGGGCAACGATTGTATCCGTCTTAGAAAAAAATATTCTATATCATTTTTTCACAAATATGCCGCTACATATTAGGACATATTTGATGACCAAAACTGAAAAATTAAAAACTTTGGATGACCTTCGAAATCTAATTCAAAATGAGAATCATCTTTTGTTCGATGATTTGGTTAATTCCGGTAATATGAGAAGACCCGGGGAAACACACGATTCAAGGAAACCAAGTTTTGAAAAAAATAAAAATAATCAGAAACCTAATTTCTATCATCAAAGAAATGAAGGACAAAGATACCCACCTAGATACCCACCGAGAGATCACCGAGATTATCCTCCTAGATATTCACCTAGGGAACAGCAAGGTCATTATAATGGAAATCATAATAATAATTATGAAAGGAGAAATTATCCACACAGAGAACAGTGGAAATCGGAGGACCAGAAAAGGTTTTTCCAAGGCTCGCATGGTTCAGGACAATACAAAAATAATAGACCTTTCGAAAAGGCGGAACCTGCGAACACAGTGTCGATGCGCACCGTCAGCGGTTTTCAGAAGAACCAACCCCGACAACCGGTATATAACTTAGATCAGGAAGACCCAAGGGATAAAGAAATTAGGGAGCTCCGCGAACGGCTAGAAAAGCTTACAACTAAACAAGAAGGCTCAGAAGATCATTTTTTAGGGGAGGGCCCAGATCCCAACTACAACACCTAGAAGTACATGATTTACAGACAAATAATTTTCGTGACCTTCCGTTTGTTATCGATAAAAAAAATCGCAAATGGTTATTAGACACGGGGGCACAGAAAAATTACATAAGTTCAAAAATTGTACCACCAGGAGTCAAGAAGCAAAAAGAAAATTTTATTGTTCGGACCGCTGCTGGAGAAGAGAGAGGGACCGAAACAATAACCACTGATGTTAGTACCACCTTTTTAAAATGCCCAACGAAAGTTAAATTTTATATATTAGATTTTAGTCCAAATCATGATGTTTTGATCGGTGCAGAACTAATGGACGATTTAAAATTCAAAATTGATTTTGAGGAAAGAAAAATTAGGTCAGCATATGGTGATTTTACGTTTACAATGGATAGGGATACGATACCAATTGAAATAAAGAAAGGAGAAAATATTGCCGACTTGCCAAAAGGGAAAATTTTCTTAATAGATTATAAAATTGACGATATAGAAATACCTTCCGGAATTTATAGAGATAAAGTAAAAATAATAAGTAAGAAAGAAGGAACTGTACAACTGCCATTGATGAATTTTCAAGAAGTTGAAGTAGTAAACCCGCCGGTAGATAATGTCGAAAAGAACATACCCGAACTAGTTAGAATCGAACATATCCCCTCGCTACAACAGAAAGAATTACTTAATCTTCTGAAAAATTATCCATCTATCTTTAAAACGGAAAAGGATAATTTATCTGCAACAGATCTTTTAGAACATCAGATAAAAACCAAAACTGATGAACCGATTTATTCTAGAAATTATAGATACCCGCAGCAATTCAGAGAACAAATTAAAGACGAAATAAATAAAATGTTAGAAAGCAAAATAATAGCCCCGAGTAATTCACCATACAATTCACCAGTATGGGTAGTTCCAAAGCGAGCCGACGCTTCAGGTCAAAAGAAGATAAGGATGGTAATAGATTACCGAAAGCTCAACAGGGAAACAATTCCGGATCGATACCCTCTGCCAAATATAGAAGATTTGCTGGGAAAATTAGGAAAAGCCACTATATTCACAGCCATAGATCTTTGTTCAGGTTTTCACCAGATAAAGGTACATAAGGACTCGATTCATAAAACAGCGTTTAGTACCGATCAAGGGCATTTCGAGTTCCTTAGAATGCCGATGGGATTGTCAAATTCTCCGGCTACCTTTCAAAGAACCATGAATATCATATTTGCAGATATGCCACATGTGCTTGTGTACATGGATGACATTATCATTTTTTCGGAAACATTCAGTGACCATCTAAAACATATAAGGGCAGTTTTGGAAAAATTAAAGAAACATAATTTAAAGATACAGCTAGATAAAACCGAGTTCTGCAAGAGAGAGTTATTATTTCTCGGTCACATCATAAGTGAAAATGGAATTGAGCCAAACCCAGATAAAATAAAGGCTGTCAAAGAATTTAAATTACCAAAGACTGAAAAAGAAATAAAAAGTTTCTTAGGTCTAACGGGATTTTATCGTAAGATGATTCCCAATTATGCCAAAATAGCCGCTCCCATGACGAGGTGTCTACGTAAAGGAGAGAGTGATATAATACCAGAGTCATATAAAGAGGCATTTGAACAATTAAAAAATTTGGTCTGTAGCAGTCCCATAATTCAAGTACCAAATTTCGAGGAGGACTTCTATCTAACTACCGACGCGAGTAACTATGCTATAGGCGCGGTATTAGCCCAAAAGAAGAATGGTAAAGAACTCCCCGTTTGCTATGCTTCTAGGACACTGAATAAGGCAGAACAAAATTATTCGACCACCGAGAAAGAGTGCTTAGCTATAATTTGGGCCTGTAATCATTTCAGACCTTATCTGTATGGTAGGAAATTTTTTATCTACACAGACCACAAGCCTCTCGAATATCTAAAGACGTGCAAGACCCAGAACGCCCGACTCATCAGATGGAAACTGCTCCTAGAAGACTACGAATATGATATTAAGCATATTCAGGGTAAAGCGAATAAAGTCGCTGACCACTTGTCGCGACATCCTGTTGACAAGCATGTCTCGGAGACACCCGAGTACGACATGCATCATATGACAGAGGAGGACGAGTTATCTCTTGACACCCAACACTCAGCTGAGTCCTCAGATAACAGGATCCTTATCGTTGATGACGACCAGAGGCCAGTCAACGTAGAGAAAAATCAAATCGTCATCACAAAGGGATTCAATGACACCAAGGTCGAGAAGGTCTTTAATAAAAATAGAACTACGATCGAACTTACGTATCCTTTCAATCAAAACGCTGAACAATTGGAAAATAAACTACTGGAAATTCTGCAACCCAACGCAACGTATGGTATTTACTGCTTACCTAAGATAAAAGGAGTTGAAAGCGAAACTAATTGGTACGAAGGCCTGTATAATAAAATAACCGAAATTATTCGAGAAAAATTTCCGACGAATAGAATAAAAAAATGTTTATTATTTCTACCAGATATTACTAATAAAAATGAACAAAAGGAATTAATTTTGGACCAACATATTGGGAAATCGTGCCATAGAGGAATTAATGAGACTTACATAAAATTAAAAACTAAATATTATTGGCCAAATATGAAAGATCATATTGCCGATATAATCAATGAATGTGACATCTGCAATCAAATCAAGTATGATAGACGGCCCATCAGACCAAAATTTATGATAACTCCAACACCTGAGAAACCATTCGATGTTATCATGATGGATACACTCCATATGAGAAATTATTACGTCTATATTATAGCAGATACGTTTTCGAAGAAATTATTTACAAGATACAGCATAACAGCAAACGCTATTGAATCAATGGCGACGCTGAGAAAATATCTAGTCCATTTCCCCAAACCTCTCATCATCACTACAGACAATGGCCGCGAGTATGATAACAATTTATTCCGAGATTTCCTGAAATATTTAAAAATAGAAAAACACGAAACGACACCGAACCACCCAAATTCATTAGGACTACTTAACAGGGCAAGTTCAACTTTACTCGATTTAATTAAGATTATCAATACGCAATCCACAGCATCGGAAGAAGAAAAATTAGAAATGGCGACTATTGCCTACAACAATTCCATGAACCAAAATTTAAAATTAAGCCCGAACGAAATAACGTTTGGAATAAGCAGGGAAAATTACAACGACAACCCGGAAGTCCAGGAGTATTTAGTTCAGGAATACCATCAAAATCTAAAGAGTACTAGGGAAGCTATAAAAACTAGTATTGAAAAAAACAAGGAAAAATATATTAATAAAACAAACGAAAATAGGGAAGATTTACCTAAATTACCAGAAGACGTTTATATCAGGAAACCCAGTTCCAATAAAAAGGACGTAAAGTATCAAAAGGGTAAACAAACTAACGGGAAATTTTTATCATCTAGAGGGAAAAAGAAAAAATTACACGCAAGCCAGATTAAAAGACCGAAGAAAATAAAACATAAAGATAAACCCACAACGCATCAAGACACGAACCAAAATGAATGTCTTGCTGATAATGCGTATGCCCAGAAATTGAATGAGGAAATTGAAAAAAGGATTCAAGCACTGAAAGCTAATCCTACTACTCTTCCTGTTGCAGATTTTGAAGATGAAGGACTATTTCAAGTTTCCTCTGATCCTCATTCTTCAGGCACTGACCCTTCGAGTAGAAACGTTGAAAATCCAGACGTTGTCGAATGGCCCTGGGGCTTCGATCATTCAGATGAATTCGTCGTATGTGATGACGGAATGGTACACTTTCCTTCACTATAAAAACCTGTCCCAGCTGAATGACGAAATCTCCACTCTAAAAACACATATTCATAACTTAAAAACTGAAAAAGAATTTAAAATGTTACATCAAATATTAGAAAAGAGATATGAACGTATAATAGATCAGATCACCCACCTTCTTAAACGTAGCCATATAAAAAGAGAAAAACGAGGAATTGTGAATGGACTGGGAAAGGCCTTATCTTGGTTGGGGGGCACGATGGACAGTGACGATAAGGAACGGTATGATGCCATCCTACAAAAGGTAGAAAATAACTTATATCACATAGAGCACAACGAGGAAGCTAGACTTAGCCTTAATCGGAAATTAACTCAAGAATTAAATAAAGACATCATAATCTTAAACCATTTCAAAAATAATATAGAAACGAATAATAGGGTTTTGGATACAACACTCGTCAGGTTATCTTATCACGATCTTTTAGCTTATTTAACTCTTATAGAGACGCAGTTACAAGAAACAGAGGATGCTCTAGAACAATGTAAACTCGGTATAACTCATCCTAGCGTTCTTTCTTATGACGAAATTATGAATATAAAAATCCCCTATAAAAGGTTATTGACTAGGGATGTGGAATTGAATTGGTTATTAAGTAAAGCAATTTGTTCAATGTCTGATTCCGGAATGATTTACTTCTTTATAAAATTACCATTAATGGTTGCCCCTTCGACTACTTATTTTGTATTATCATACCCGACAGTTTATAAAGAAACCATAGTAACAATTCCAGTAGAAAATACTTTAGTTGTAAGACATAATAATGAATTTTATAAAGGAAAATGTTTAAAATATAACTCCAACTTCTATTGTAATTATAAAAGTCTTAGTATAATATATGATCAATGTATTTTAGAATTAAGTAACAATCTAAAGTTAGAACATTGTAAAATAATAGGAATTTCACAAAAATCTTTTATCAAACTTTTACCTATCCTTAATCAGTATCTAACATTTAATTTATCGACAATTGAGACTAACATAACACAACCCACGTTATATCATTTACCTACCACTAGTTTGATAAGTCTTGACAAAGACGAAATATTTGTAAATAAATCTATAGCAGTAAGATATGAAGAGCATGTAAATATACCTATTATATCTTTACATAAGATTGATAATGTTATTTTTACTAATTATAGTTATGAAGATGTACATACCTTAGATTTAGGAACCTTGAAAATAGAAACACTAGAGGATTATTCTATAACTACTTATTCAGATATTATGCTATATATAACTATGACATTATGTATATATTTATTTGTTCATCATTTATTATTTTATTATTATAAATTTAAAACCCTTTGTATAAATAACATTAACAACCCAATACCTTTAACAACGATTGTAACACCTGACCCAACACCAAATCCTACTGCCCAATCATCCTTCTATGACGCAAGGTCCAGAGCGTGGCATTCCTACCTTAACGAAAAACAGAAATCATAGTTCGGAGGTCCTCACTTTAAAAAGGAGGGAATAGTTACGGTAAGGAACTGTGCTGAGTCGACACTCTGAGCCACCTCCCTCTCCCGCTCCTATATATACCCCTATAAATCTTAAGCTAAAGAGATCTGTACCAGTAGTATGTAGCTAGTCGTAATGCAAGTTGTAACTTTTGTTTTTCAATAAAGTTTTTTTTAATCTCTCCGCCGTTGAGTTTCGTAATTCAGGTTTAAGGTTGACATTAGCTAGTACTGCACACGTATCGGCTGGCAGCGCTTACCAACCGTCACCGCTAACCGTTACATCTTTATTTCGTTGAAACTGCTCACCGTAGCGGTCAACTCCTCTTGCTAAAATATTGTTGAATAAAAACTCGCTGGCGGAATTGTGATCTTATTTAATCAATCACGCCATTTTGCTTGGTTCAATAATAAGTCTGGGTTATGTCTTTATTTTCAAAATTTTAACCACTGTGTACAAATAAACTTCATATTAATGCCAAGCTTCTACAGAGTGATGGCTCCTTGGAGCATTTTGAAATGAAAGAAAATAGAAGAATTTAAAGTTTATATTTGATTTTAAATTTATTACTATGGACAATTATGGCCGTTATTCGTACGATCATTTCAGTAATGAATATCCTCTATTTGTAATGAAATCACCATAGATAATTTTTCTATCATTATGTGATTTTAAATCAGTACTTTAATAAAAAAATAAATGTTGATCATAATGTCCCGATTTTTCAATATTTGATGAAAATTTCTATCATTATTTGATTTATTTAATGCTTATTTTATTTATGTTAGAATCCCTCTTTTAAAGACATTTTTAAAAATTAATATTAGATATAAAATTGTAATAAATACTGTTGTTACATCTATTCTACAAAATTGAGAGGCTATAGTTTTGTTTATATTTTTAACAATTTATTATTAATTTTTGTCTACATAAAGATACAGTAGGAATTGTCGGAACGTTAGGGTTATCATCAAAACTCTGCTTCGACATGATAAAATAACCTAGAACCGTCGTAACGCCGACCTATAGGGCAGCAGCAGTATGGATATAACGTCCTATCTGTACCGCCGAGCAGTGGCAACGAAATATGACCCGTTCTATATCCTTGAAGCAGTATTCAACTGCCAGCAGCTAACCGCTACGGTGTGCTATACCAGCGAAAGTCTACCATTACCAAGCGCTGAGCCCAAGACCCATCACGTTTTTTTTTTAATAGTTTATTGATCTGTTTATTTGGCTGTAATATTTCAGTGACTTTTTACATGTCTCTGAGCGGATGATAAGCTTGTGGTGGATTAAACTAATATTTAATCCAGTTCATATTTAATATTTAATCCAGTTAATAATCACATTCCCGATGCCCAAGAGACAATCCCAGCTATTCGGGACATGAATCATCCTAATCAAATTAAACCGACGCCCTGGGACGGCGTCCTTCCCAGGGGACCGGGTGATGAAGAGGTCCCGGATTATTGAAGACAGCAGTTGGACCATTTGTCATGAGCAGCTCCGGCAGCACACTGTAAAAAGCTGGCTCCTCACCGCGGAATCCCGATACCTATCTCGCCGAAGGCTTTTTATCGGGGAGCCTTTCTTCAGTTGCGAATCTATTTCTCTCTGATAATCAATTGACTAGTTTCCTCTTACCCTCCCGAATTTCCTTAAAACGGACTGAAAGTCCTGTTTGAAACGATATCTGTTTGAAAAATTACTTTAGCCTAAATAAAAACTTTGCGTTTCAACTGTCCAGAACTTAATGCCGGTCCAGGATTCGGGCCTGATTCCAGAATAAAACTATCCTAAACTACCCGGAATTCTCGGTCCACACTGATCACTCCATAAAACTAGCTGTGGATTAAAATTAATATAAAACTGCTTTAACTTCGAGGATGAACTGGAACAGGCAATGCATTATTTCAGCCTCGAAATAATCACACTGATCTACAAAAAAGAACTATTTTTCTTTCACAAAAATAAAAATAAACCATTCTGCAAGTATTTTTTAGTTGATATCCGCATGATGGTATAGAAGGATCAATCTAATTAGGGATTGATAAATTATTTGCCACTTCTATAATTTAGTTTTATTGAAAATTAGTTTCGAATATCATAAATTCATCTTCAGTTCTAAAAACATACAAACAATTCCAAAAATAAGCAATTCAAAATATAGTTTAGTATTATTATACACATTAAATTAGATTAATATATATCAGTATTATAAAACATTTATGAATTATGAATTTAATTAAGACAAGAAATCAAATACATGTTGGTACTCACCAAGGTTTAAATGGATTATATCAAACAGAAAAGTTTGTACTGGTTTCTTCTCGCACTGAACTAACAATGAAAGAAAGGTGGGATGTTTATAGGTAAACGGTTTAAGGGTCGGGGTTTTCCAGTAATTCTGGCGAGTAATTGGTTTTTCCTTTATAGATGGGAATAAATTTAAGATTAGACTATTGGAGATATTTATTTGGTCATTTAAGCAAAAATCTGGATTGGATTTGAAGGATTTTATTATTTCAATAATAATAATAATTTAAACCTTGGTGAGTACCAACATGTATTTGATTTCTTGTCTTAATTAAATTCATAAATGTTTTATAATACTGATTTCTATTACATCAAATTTAATATGTATAGTAATACCAAAATATATTTTGAATTAATTTATTTTGAATTTTTTGTGTGTTTTTAGAACTGAAGATGAACGCATAACAATCAAAACTAGTTTTCAATAAAGCAAAATTATAGAACTGGCAAATAATTTATCAATCCCTAAGTATTTTTTATGTTGAATTCAAATATCATTTCAGTTTTTTCCCCATTGGACAGGAGTTTTGTGTGATATTCATTTGAATTTTGTATAAACTAATACTGACTTTTCTAGAAAGTGGTAGATGGTGATTTTTCAGTATATTTTGCATTATGAACATCTCCCGTCTTGTTCCAACAGTAGTCAGACAGAATATTAAAACTCCACTTTTCTTGGTACCTCTTTTCCATTGTAGAAATTTGCCGATGAAAATTTTTATCGTGCTCATCGCTGACATCCCCAAGATTTTCCGGGAAGAAGCCTAAACGAGAGTGCAAGAGGTGAAATTTTAAAGACATGCCGCATCCCATAGTTTTATAAGATTGTAGAAGTCAGCCGCTATGTCACGGTAGTTTTCTGCTTTATGGTTTCCAAGAAAATTGCAACATACATTTTTGAAAGACTGCCAGGCTTTCTCCAGTGGATTTAACAGTCCTTCAAAATGTTCATCATCCATTAATGACCGCATTTGTGGTCCTATAAAAATTCCTTTTTTCAGTTTAGCATCACTGACTTTGGCCATTTTCGATTTCAAGTAAAAGAATCTATCAGAAAGGTTATCCATAGCTTTGACGAAATTTTTCATTATTCCTAATTTAATATGCAATGGAGGTAAATATATATTTTTAAGGATTCACTAACGGGACGTGTGACACATTTTTCTGGCTAGGGATAAGAGATTCACGTTTATGCCTTCATTTCAGGTTCCTATAACAGGACAAAGAGAACGCTAAAATCAGATTATAAAAAGTGACCTTTACAGGAAAACTATACTTGATGGAAAAATTTTGACTACATGTCACTATTCAACTATAATCAGATTTCTACTGAAGAAAACCTTGTCGACCAGTGTTATGGCCTTAATTAGTTAGGTTGGGTTAAATCTAAGACTACATTAATCCTTGACTCAACTATGCCACTAAACGTACTTTAATAAAAAAAAAATTGTATACATTTAATCATAGATATTAATATTAAATTTGGTGGATATCCACATCCCTTTAATGAAAGTTCTAAGCGATTATTGTTCAATTTTACATAACGGGAGAGTTAAGTGATAATAAATTAAATAAACTGACAATGACAAAAGGCAGAATAAAATATTAGTTCCATTAATAAACAAGTTTTAATGGCGGAAAGTATCGGATTCCTGTTATTTCTAGTTCATAAAAAAATATTTGATGTGGACAACACATGACTTTCTTGTACGCCTATCAAACTATAAATCGGTGGCTCAAAAAGTGATCCTGAATTTGGTTACTAATTTCCGAAGATTGCAATATCTCAAAAACGACACTCGGCGTCGCGACATCCATCTATTGAAACACACACAAATGGGGAGGAAAACCAGTATTTTACCCTCAATTTTAACACTTAAAACAAGTAATAAAAATGTTAAATTGGATTGGAAACCAAATTGCGTTTGTAACCTTTATTACCGAAACATATGATTTATGTATTTAATTTAAATATAATTTTTGGTGTAAGCTTATTATGACCTTCAAGTAAAGTACCCTTTTCGGCTCACCAATTTTAACCAAAATATAGTAAATAGATTCATATCGATATAAAAGTCCTATTTACCAAATTTGAGATGTTTTACATTATATTTTAATATAATTTTTGATGAAAGTGTAATATGACCTTGAAGTAAAGTACCGCTTCCGGTTTTCCAATTTAGACCAAAATCTAGTATGTTATTTAAATCAATATATAAGTTATAAATGTCAAATTTGAGAAGTTTTGCAAAGTATTATAATATAATTTTTGATGTAAATCAATTATGACCTTCAAGCAAAGTACCACTTCCGGTGATTAAGCAGTGACCAAAAAGGAAGGTTTACAACTAGATTTTACAACAATTCTAAATACAAAATTTCAACTCAACCGTTTTTGAGTTATGCGAGATACGAACGTACGTACAGACGCCACGACGAAACTAGTCAAAATGGATTCAGGGATGGTCAAAATGGATATTTCTGTTGAAATCTGAAAACCGAAAATTTTCGCGATTACAATACTTCCTTTCCTTCATACAAGGAAGTAAAAAACTTGTGTTAATCCGTACTCGATATCTGGATTTGAGTTTTTCGTATTTTAGCCAGGTTTTAAGACCATTGGTCCCACTGTGAAACCCAATTAAAAAAAAACCTAACATAGATGAAAGGATAGACCGGTTGGAGATTGGTGTTGACCTCTGGCAAGAAGGTCGATAATCTTGCACTCTAGACTTTTCATGAGCTGTACGGCTAATGGCTTTATTTTCATTACATGACGTTTTATAGGTCTTATGTGGAGAACAATTTCCTCTTGACTCAACTTTCAGTTCGGAGTCGAATAATCCGGGATCAAGAATCTATCCTGCATCCTTTGACCATATCTTCAACCGATCACATTGCATGGCAATCGCAACTATAGTCCAAATCGACAAATTTAAAGCTACCTTTCAAACTGGATGTAATGCAGAAATGCGAATAGCTTCCACTCACAATAAGCAGGATCTGTGCATTAAATATTCGTGCCCCGTGAGTTATGTGAAAGAGGAGGACAAAGGACCATTGGGGCAAGGCAGAGGGCAAACAGACTCACTGACAGTTTATATTCTTTTGAGGTCGGTCAAATACGCGTATGTTTGTTCGGGGTTTGAATTGCTTGCGGTAGTGGCTTCTTCTCTAATACCCTTCTAAATTCAATTGGCTATTCAAATTTACTTTTATATGCGCTCTTTCACTTAAAAAGGACTTTTTTTTTCCAAGAAGAAAATGAGCACAGACATTATTCCATAAAGGGTGGGCAGCACTCAAAGTTTTCATTAGTATAATAGTTTTCTCTACATTACGAGTGGCAACAATTATTTTTTTAATTTTAATTATAAACTATAAAATAATTTATAATTAATAAAATAAAATTATTTATCATACCATTTATTGTATTTACTCCTTGCCTAATCGTTTATTGTGTGATTGTCTAAGTTTTGTATATAGTTGTAAATTAATCAATACAAGAGAGAAAAAAAAATTAGCCATTGGTAGTAAATGCTCATAAATATAAATGTATAAATATAATAAATATAGTATATAATATTAAATAACAAAATATTAGAATATACAGGTTGATATTTTAAAACTAGTATCTATATTTAGGATTGGCATTATAAAACTCTCCACACTTATTCTTATTTTTTCAGACATATTACATGAACGTAACCAGCTAGGAAACTTGAACAGACAAATGTAATATCTCCGTAGTTCATATTTGAAGAAGAATGGTGTGGTAGGTATAAAACTGGACGTGTTGTTGAAATATTTCGGTTCTCTTGTCAGGCTCCTGGTATAAAATGGCCTGTACAGTTATGTGTTTCTTGAGTGAATATTTATATCCTGTTTCAGGAATATAAATAAATTTTAATAAGGTTTTCTCCCTCCAATCTACATAAAATAAATATATATATATACCTTGGATATATATCCCAGTCTAGGCGTGAAAAATCACTTTGACTCGAAGAATTCAACTAGAACTTAATAATTCAATGCATAACAATGGCGTTCTTCATCATTTAAGACAAGTTGCAATAATTTATAAAAATTATTTATGAATTTTATACAGTTCATAAATAAATTACCACAACGTATCGTAAATTATTAAGAACGCCATTGCGATAACATTAAATTATTACATTTCAGTTAAATTCTCGGAGTCAAAGTGATTTTTCACGGAATTTAAAAAAAATCAGCTTAAAAAATTCTTGAGTGTTTTATGAAAAGATTTTGTTTCTAACATTTTATTCATGTTGATTGCATTTGTGAATGCCTCTAGGTTTTAGATTAAATTAAAACAACTCAATCCTGACAAATTGGGAACGCACATTTTATAAATTACTAAAAATGTGGTTTGGCATTTTGAGATTATGCCAGCTGAATATGAATGCACTAGAAAACTTAATTGAATTAATTTCTAAAATATTACATTTAAAATAAACTATTAGGGTCACTCATAAAATTGAATTAAAATGCTGACTCTGTTGTTCCAGATTTCATACTTCTCTTTCTCTACAATTAAACTTGGCCTGGACACATCTCTGCTATTAACTTTAAACAAAATGGCGACTCTTTACCAACCTAACAGAACAAAGTTTCCCAAAAAATCCCTTTCAAACTCGGATAACTCTCATGACAGATTTTTGTACAGTACTAAAGCTTGAAAGACTGACATTGGAACAATAATTTGTATGGCATATCTTGCATTACCCTATTTTACTAGTTCTCATAATAGCATTTTTTTAGAATATTAATTCTTAAATAAATTAATTTATAAAGAAATTAGTAAAGATGTTACAGCTGGTTAAGTACAGAAAAAAGTATCCACAACAAAATGTTCATTTTTAGTCGTATTTTCCCCGAAAAAAATAGACTATTGCAGTGGGTAGAAGGTCGGCGGTGAGCGGCGGGTCTGCGTTTTCTAGCAGAGCACGATTATGGAAGATATGGAGATGTCTGATTATATATATATATATATATATATATATATATATATATATATATATATATTTTTTTTTTTTTTTTTTTCCCCACTACATTTGAGCACCTCCAGCGGCCCCCTTTGGGTAAAATGAGCTAAAATTCGGTATGTAGAGCTTTCTTCCAGGCAGAACGATACCATTAAAGAATAGGCAAATTCCAGTCCAAATTTCGGTATGTTTACCTGAAATTTCGGCGTTTTTTAAGTTTTACTACAGCTCCACCATATTAGTTTATAGGGCTGAAAATTTGTGTGTGAATTGAGTTGGTCTTGGGGAAGTATTCTTTGAGAATCTCGACTTGGTTCCCCCACCCCCCTGGGCTTTCAGATTTTTTCAAACATTTGCGAACCTTTAAAACCACTTCAAATTGAGTTAGGGAGCTCAAAACCTGTTTCATTCGAAATGAAATGTATTATGTACATTATGCATTATGTATTATGTATTATGTAGTAAAATTAAATTACCTATAAAACATTAGAAAACAGTATTAGCAAAGATATGACTATTTCAACTGTTTCAATGTCTTTTTAGTCGTATTTTCCCCGAAAAAATAGACTATTGCAGTGGGTCAGAGTTCGGCGGTAAGCGGTGGTACTGCGTTTTCTATCCGTTTCATAACCCCTAGAGCACGATAATGGAAGATTTGGAGATGTCTGATATATATATATATATATATATATATATATATATATATATATATATATATATATATATATATATATTCCTGTTTCAATGCATTTTTAGTCGCATTATCACCGAAATAGGAAATGTATTGAAGGTCAGGGGAGAGGCAGAACCATATAATAAAAGTACTTGTAAATTTCGGTATGTTAAGGAACTTTTGGGAAACTTTTCTTACTCCTCCGTTTTTATATTTTTTTTAACGTGAAAATACAACTTTAGTGACGGAGTTTTACTGCTAACGGATTCTTTTTTTAAATGGTTAGCTTGAATGCTAGAATTTAAATAAATTCAAGATAACTATCTAGTGCTTTTTTATTTCTTTATCTGTAGAATTTAAAATCATTTCTAAAGTGACGTCGAAAAATTACAAAAGTGAAACCTATGGCCCTATATATATATATATATATATATATATATATATATATATATATATATATATAAATATGTTTTGAATGAATTATAATAATTATTCAATTTTTGCACCCTACTTAATGCTTAAGAACTTCTGAGTGGATGGAAAATTTCAATTGTTGAGAATACCAATGCAAAATAACATCCAATCATGGCTGAAGTATTGTATAAATACGACCTTCATCTTGAAGGAAGTATTCATGATACGAAAAATCTATGTTTGGATGTCCCGTTGATAAGATTACGCCGTAAACGACGAAGGCCCGGTTTGCACGCAAAGGCTTATCTGATCACCGGTTTTTATTAGGCGATTCATTGCGTGTGGTCTTGTCAAGCTTAGAACAATGGCTAAAAGAAACTGAACTTGCAATGAAATATAATGAGTGGGAATGTAAATTATAATTAAAATTGATACATACAAATAATATTTCTATGCATTTATAAATACATCTTTCATTCGGAAGAAGCATGCCACCATACGAAAAAATGGAATTTTGCAAGATAAGTGTTTGAATTTTTTCCTATTTAGGTTCATTGCTGTCCCTAACTCACTAAAACAACAAATCGGGCATTTTCTTAGTCAATGCAGACATGTATATATATATATATATATATATATATATATATATATATATATATATATATATATATATATATAGTATTGATAGCCCTTAAATATATCGATATTTCCATATATCCGGCTTCCATATTATTAATATTTTAAAGGTAGACACACAAATCGATATTTCTGTGCCGATATAATTAAGATATTTTTTTTATAATATTGAATTTCTGTGCCGATATAATTTATATATATTTTTTAATTTTATTTACAGCAGACTTTAAATTAAAAAAACAAAAAAAAAAACAGGTTAATTCCTATCCTCCTTTCGATTCTTTTAGGATTTTTTTATTTTTAATTTCATAATATTATTGATGATAATATTTTCAAATATCGATATTTCTCTGCCGATATCATCTTATTGTTATAATATCGATATTACTCTTCTGATATCATTATGATAATATTTTTATTAGGTTCATTTACAGCAGGATTTAAATAATAAGAAGCAGGTTATCTCTTAATCTCCTTCCGATTCGGTTTTTTTTTATTTTTTATTACATAAAAATACTAACGATATTTTTAAGCCGATATTATCAAGATATCGATGTTGTTGATCGAAATCAATACCAGTATGGAGATTTTGCTTTCGACATCCAATCCCTAGAACATAGCCACTATAGATGGTAACACGAGCACACGACACCACAACTTTTTATGATTCATTGTTTGACGAACCCGCCGTCCTTATTGTTTTCTACTTTTTTTTTTTTTAACCTAGCTGAAGAGGATTATTTTACGACCACGAAAATATTTTCTTGCTTCCGTCATTTATTAATACAATCTAAGTATATCATCCAATTTCTTTAGGAGGGCCCGTTGGAACATGTGGGAGGAAGGTGGAAATGCAGCTTTTCTGAGGAACTATAAGAGATAAATAAATGCACACTGTTGATTCCGTCTCATTCCTTATCTACGGTTTTTTTTTTGTTTTTTTTTTTAAAGTTTTCCGAATAAAAATAGTCAACGGAAAATATATGACGGTCTCGACTAAAGCAAACATAGTTTTTCACTACTTATTTTTTTTTCCTTCTGTCCCATTGCCCTTTTAGTTTCACAAAACCGTTTAAATAATCAGATGTTCTAAACAGAAATAAAACATTTCAACTAATTTGGCTTTCTATAAGAAAAAATGAACCACCTTAAGAAGCAGCAGGGAGTAAAATAAAGATATATTAATTAAATCTGAAGTCTTGAGGCATTCACAAATGTAATTTATATAAATAAAATATTAGAAACAAAATAAATATGAGTTTATTTATTTTTTCTTGAAAATAAATTGATCATAACGATCTCACATACTCAATTTTACATTAGTTGATATATTTTTTTGAACCTCCATCATATATATTCAGAAAAACTCAAGAAAGATAATTTTTTTCTTATAAAACTACTGTATTATCCATAACTGTCCGTAAAAATTGAACATGATTTGTTTTTGCTCTTTGTGTGGAATAATATTTTTTGTTTAAAAATTTTTTTGCAATTATATTTAAAATGGAAAGTGCTGGTTTTATTTGTTATTTAGTATGATTTTGTTGGAACTATTTGTGACATCAAAGCAATATTTTACATATTCCTTTTTTGATTTAAATCTTAAGGTAAATAAAATGAATTTTATTTACACATCCAGGTGTCTGGACATAAAATAAATAAATCAGTGATAATTAAGCAATGATGAATGTCAAACTTTTTGGTGATAAAGCGGCGAGAAGTAAAAGGAAGCTCTAAAGAGACCGAGGGCTGATGATAAGTGGCCTAAAGCAGAGGTTACCTTCCTCAGGAGGGCTTATCTTGATTGGAGCTGCCCTTTGTGGCTTCCTTGATTTATCTTAATCTCCTCAAAGTTCATCTCCTTAACCTCATTCACCCCCTCCAGCACCCTCGCACGGGTGGGGCATGAAGGAAGGGGGTTCTTAAATCTGCCTTTTTGCCAGAAGAACGATACAAATTTTTCAATTGTTTTCAAAGAAAATTATCAGAGACTGCCGTTGTTTGTAGGACTTAAAGTCTGATTAAACCTATGGCTTAGATATTTCTTATATATATTTTTACTTTCCCTTACCTATATACGAAGTATATAGTAAGGGGAAGTATTGCGATCATGAAAATTTTCGAATTCGAGTTTTCGACGGAAATACACGTTTTAAGGTCCACTGAGTCCATATGACCAAGCCTCGCAAAATGGTCTGTTTGTCTGTGTGTATGTGAACAGCCTAGCTCAAAAACGAAAAGTCGTACGATAGTCAAATTACGTATTTAAGGTAGGTATATTTTATGAGGAGCATAAGACCCCGTAGATAGATAACCGAGCGCATCCGAAAGGAGACAGATGCGACCGAACCTCCTCCTCCTCTTACAAAATTGCCAATCTGTTGTAAACAATACGCTCTGTAATAAAGTGATTTAAGAATACAAAAGCGGAAATTAACTTAATAATTTCTACTTTCACATTATTTAATGGAAAGAAAATGTTTCCATGGAAACTAAACCAGAAACTTTTAAAATATATTTACAACTTGACAAAGTTAAAATATATAGGTAGTGTACAGAATTGTTGTACTAAAATTGTTTAAAAAACTGTTTTATAGTACTTAAGTGGGAGAAGATTTGAAGAAGTGAATGCTGCTGAGTTTATTTCAAGTGTTGTTTATGTGAACTCTTTAAAATTATATTAAAAAGATAATTATTATAAGAGGGTAAGGGGAAGTTGTGTGATGCGCGCACCGCACCAGATTTTTATTAATGGATTAGGTTTTTTCTTTAAGTTCGCTATCTGTAGACAAGGATTAATGAATGAGTAAATGAAAAATTTTATTTTATTCTGGAACAAAATTTCACAAAGAATAATTACAATGTTCAGATTTAATGGAATGGTTTAATGCTTACAAAAACGGAATCGTCAATTAGCAAGCAGTAATTATTATTACAGAAATAAGTACTATCAACATCCAATGCCACGGTTTGATTAAGAAGCAGGTGTAGGAATAAACGTTGTTAAAAGGAAAATATGGAGAAGGATTGGCGAATAAAAACGGGTAAACAACTCCACCTGGAGACAGCACGTATAGCGAAGGAAGCAGTTCTGCAAGAATGTATAAATCAATAGGTTGTATCTCGAGAGTTGAATAGAAGGACGTTGGGTGAGGATATCATGGATGTAGGGATGTTGTTAAGTTCTAAGGACTTGAAAACAAAGGCACTATAGCCGTCGAAAAGTCACTATATAGTCACTTCAACTCGGTATACCGACAAGAGACATGAGAGCACTTGGGAAACCCGAAGATGAATCTTATGAAGCGATTCATGAGTCTCTTCAATCTCATCTCTAGCCAATCAGACAGTCCTCCGTATGCCAAGCAACTTTGGTCGATGTGGGAGGAAACAAAATAGGATAGTACCGTTATGTCGAAAGACCCCATCACTCCTGAATCAGAAGATGAACCGGTTCGTATCCGGATTGACTTTTATTTCGTGGTAAATTTTTGGTACCCCTCCATCCTTTCTTAATTTAAATATTTAACGACGATAATTCAAAGTAAACAATTTTTTTAAGAATTGCAAATAAATATCAATTACTCATCAAAATCATGCATGACTTATAGCGATATTATACCACTAAAAACGGTCTAACGACCCTTATCATGGACATAGAAACCGAATCAATCGTAATAACTTCATAAAACTGAAAAAGTGCTATAAGGAGTTTTAATTTCCACGATTTAATGATGAAAATATACGTAAAATGGCACATTTTGGATTTTATTTTTAATTTGATTTTTTATTGCAAGGTCTAAATAAAAGATAAAATAAAAACGGCAAACGCTAGAGAGAGGCCGTCACATTGGAAGATCAGAATAATTACCGCGAAAATCATTAAATTTATTCGTAAAGTAGTAAATATTTCTAATAAAATCAATTATAATTCCATTTTAAATCTATTTCTGATAATTATTTATTTTAAAAGTTGCTATAAATTTGTTTTTTAAATTATTACCTACATTTATTTTTGGTTTATGTTCAAGAATGGATCTTTATAATCGACTAAAAAAAAGAAAAAATTAACTCCCCCTCATAACTCGAAGTTTTGCTTTGTATGGTCATACGTCTGAACACAAAATTTATTTATAAATGTATAAACCTTTTTTATCATATTTCGGCTATTATTCAGCTATATTAGAGTATACTTCATAAAAAAAAAAAAAAAAAAAAAAAAAAAAATATCAACCTAGATATTCATGTTTTTCTTTTAATAAAATTTGAACAATACAACATTTAAAGATAACCAATTTTTATCAAAATGTCAAATCTTTTACAAAAAAGTAAATTATTTTATTTGTTTATTCTAGAATAAAAAAGAAAATATTACTATTTTCGATATTACATTCATTATTCTCAAAAGCCTTAATTTATGAATATTTGAATTAATTATTTACCTCTAATCAGGCTTAATTGGGGTGCTTATCGAAAATTTATAAGAGCTCTCGAACTTTGAAACTTAAATCACCCCTTCCACCACTAAATTAACCTTTAATGTTTTATAAATATACTACCTTAATTTCACGAAGATTATTAAACATTTTACAACAGTTTGTTTTACAAGTCTAGTTCATTCTGAATCACTATCTTAAGTATATTTTTAAATATTTAAAAAGAAATAATTACATTATCAATGCTATAATTTATAAATAGAAACACAATGAATATATAAATATAGCTACTTGAATATAAATATGAGTGCGCTAGTCTCGACATGGCGAACCCTCTAAGACAATATTTACTCGAACTTGTCAGTCAGTATCTGTCAGGATCTGGTCAAAGCCTGCCCACTGTCTGCAGTATCTAGACCTTCATGAGGTATGTTCAGTAGCCATAGAAAAAGAAGAAACATTTTTTTAAAAAACTTTCCATTGAATAATTCATATTAATAATAGCATTTAAGGGCGTCACTGATGGAAAAACGAAAGAAATTTTCGTTTTTCTTTTTTTTTCCTGGTAATTATTTTAGATTCATTTCTGGACTAGGCATTGCAAATCTTATACTTTTCTAAGCACAGGAAGTGATTTAAATGCGGATTTCAGAACATAGTATGTATATTCTAACCATAAGTGCATGAATTAATTAAATTAATTAATCTCACAAGAAAAGAAATAAAATATTTATTTCCATGTAGAAGTACGTCCATTTTAACCCAGAAAAAAAAGTTATCTGCAATCCAAGTTTTTATAACCACAATTTTCGAAAATTAAAAAAAAAAATTAAAATGCCGACGCATTTTATCTCATTAAAAACTTTGAAATTCTAAAATTTGTACAGCTAAACACTATATTGTATGTTATACTGCTGTCTAAATTTCATTCATAGATATTTATATACAAGTCAATTTTTTAGGACATCAATTATTGAAAATTTTGATGCGTTGTATCTCTGCTCTGCTAGGGCAAACTTTAAAAATTTGAACTTTTAACGAAGAAATCCTATATTGTGTTTTATTAGGCTGTATGAATTTTATGTAAGATGTTTATCTATAAATCCAGTTTTTAGGACTTCAATTATTGAAAATTTAAAAAAAAATTCCAATTTTGATGCCTTGTATCTCTGTAGGGCCAAACTTTAAAAAAATGAAATTTTTACAGATAAACGCTCTATTTTGTGTTATACTTATGTATAAATTTCTTGTTTGATATTTATCTATAAGCCATGTTTTTAGGACTTTAATTATTGAATCAGAGTTTGCAAATTAAATATCATCGAAAATCAGACCAAATAAAAATTGTAAATTTCAATGACAACCTCACATTTTTTTATTCATCAAAACATCCTACATCCAGTAGATGCAATATGACAAAATTAAAATGCAAGCAAAATTTATTTTAAACTACTTCAGCCTTGAGAAAAATGTACCTTGGTTTACCTTTAAAAGCCCTCCATCAGTGACTCCCTCAATGTGACATGTTCAATTGTAAGTTAATAATTTATAACATTTCATATAAATATTTATAGTTCCTACAGAATAATTTTAACGAAGGTAAAATTATTCATACTTGAATAAAAAAATCAACCAATAGGCTTGTAAGCGGATGTGACCATAAAAATCGGTGTAATGAATTAAAAAGTACTTTTAAAAATTTAAATACGTTGTTTATTAAATAGTTACGTGATAGTACTTGTCTTATTTACTATATTTTAAATAATCTATATGTATTTATAAATATTGACATATTTAATATTAAAAAATATTGCTAATACCATTAAAATTGGTCCAAAATAATCTCCAATTACTCTGTCTCGAATCTGTCGAATAGATACCATTGATAATAAGAAGTAGTCTGATTTAAAAATATAAGTCATCGCTATACTATAATCTCTAGCGGATATCCGGGGCTTTTCGTGGTCCCAAAAACAAAAAATTAATTTAATTTTATATCGTTCCATTTTTAATTCCTTAAAAAGGAAATATTGTAATTGAGAAAATTTTCGGTTTTCATATTTCAAAGGAATCCCTGAATCCATTTTGACTAGTTTCGTCGTGACGTCTGTACGTACGTTCGTATCTAGTAGAACTCAAAAACGGTTAGCCGTAGAAAGTTCAAATTAACGGATTTTTTTAACATCTATTTAGAAGAACCGTTTATTGTCACTACATGATTAGCTGAAGGTCGTAGTAGATTTTCAACAAAAATGATATTAAAATATAATGCAAAACTACTGAAATTTGGTATATAAGACTTATATATTGGTATAAATAACAAAATATATTTTGGTTAAAGTTGGCAAACCGGAAGCGGTACTTTACTTGAAGATCATAGTAGACTTTCATCAAAAATCATATTAAAATATAACACAAAACATCATAAATATTATATATAAAACGCTTACATTAATTTAAATCATATACTAGATTTTCGTTAAAATTAGCTCGCCGGAAGTGGTACTTTACTTGTGATCATAATAAACTTTCATCAAAATTTTTATTAAAATGGAATGCAAAATATCATGAATTTTGTATATAAAACATTTATATATCAATTTACATAATATCCTAGATTTTTAAAAAAAATAGCTAACCGAAAGTGGTACATTACTTTAAGGTCATAATAGGCTTTCATCAAAAGTTATATTAAAATATAACACAAAAAATCTTAAATTTTATACGTAAAACATTTATATCAATTTAAATAATATAATAGATTTTGTTTAAAATTAGCTGGCCGGAAGTGGTACTTTACTTGAAGGTCATAATAAACTTTCATTAAAAATGGCATTAAAATATAATGCGAAACACCTCAAATCTGTTATATTAGACTTTTGTATCAATATAAATAATATACTAGATTTTGATTAAAATTAGCTAACCGAAAGTGGAACTTTACTTGAAGGTCATAGCAGAATTTCATAAAAAATTATATTAAAATATAACACAAAAATTTTTAAATTTTTTACATAAAACGTTTATATCAATTTAAATAATATATTAGATTTGATTTAAAATTAGCTGGCCGGAAGTGGTACTTTACTTGAAGGTCATAATAAACTTTCATTAAAAAAATATATTAAAATATAATATAATACTTTTATAATTTGGTGTTATTATTAATTTTGGTTAAAATAGGATAGCAGGAAGTGGTACTTCACCTAACTTTTTTTTTTTTTATCTCACTTTCATCGTGCTGAGCACGTTTCATGGTCCGTATCAAACGTTTTTAGCAATTTTTTAATAGTGTGTGTCAGTAGATGGACGCCCAGTGTAATTTTTGAGATACTGCTATCTTCGGAAACTGGTATGTAAATTCAGGATCACTTTTTGAGCCTCCGATTTATAGTTTTATCGGCGTACAAGGAAGTCATAGGGTGTCCACATCAGATATTTATTTCTATGAATGACTTGAGGCAAATAATTAAACAATTGATTAATTCTCTTTTTTTTTCTTATTTTTGTTGTTCTCTTTTCGATCATACCGCATAGCGAAAATAGCTCCGTTAATGTAGGGCTGTAATTAAATTTTGTTTCTCGTGTTGTAACATTCATTTTAACTATTCGGGATAATTATGCATCAGATGTCCATATCCGCTTTTCTCACCCGGTAAAGGTAATCACATTATTGTAATTAAACTGTGTTCTGTAACGGCTACATTGTTCAACTTTTTCTTCACAGTGAAATAAAATACAACTGCAATTAAGGGAATTGCGTCTATCTGAATTAAAAACTACACACTTCAGATACTAACTGCATGCATGTATCAAGCAAAAATATTTTTTTTTTCCGTCATAAAAGTATTATTGTTACTATAACTACCGCTATTAAAAAAATTAAAATAAAATTCAATATTGAATTTTTAATTATTGCAGTTCACTGCTTCAAATTGTATAAAAAACGCAGTTTTGATCAGCGATCTCCAAAAATTAAATCCTGGATCCTCTACCGACTATATAAATAACTATGTGACGGGAGTGAGGTTAACAGAAGTTTATCACCGCACAGCTGGCAGAGAGCAAAAAGGCTTTGTGAAATAGATTCGCCTATGTCGCAATTATCTGTTATATTTTATTTCTCATGTAGATTTATTTGATAATTTTTTTTAGTTATTGTTTATTTTCCATATCATTATTTTACGGTCAGTTTTTTCGTATCTTTCAGTGGTAAATCCATCAGAAACCACTCGTCAGCTGTTGTGTTTTTCGTGTGTTGTAGCGTAGTTGTTTTGGGTACTCTGTTAAATTGATTTTATGATTGTTTTACTGATAATGGTAATTAAGAATTGAGAGAGGAATAAAGTTTGCTGCTTTATTAATCATCATAAACACTTTAAAACTATATAAATCCTCTACTGACTATATAAATAAAAGTCAGCAGTTAGCATTCAGCTGTTTGTGAATTCGTTAACTAAGGAAGTATATGTAAAACGAAAATATCTGATGTGGACAACACATGACTTGCTTATACGCATATTTACCTATAAATCGGTGGCTCAAAAAATGATCCTGAATTGGGTTACTAGTTTCCTCAAAAACGACACTCGGCGTCGCGACATCCATCTATTGACACACACACCATACTCTTGTTTCTGGAGGTCTCATTCCGTTATTATATGTCGTTTTCTTTCAGTAGGTAATTAGTTTCCTCCAGATTTCTTCGTGTTTTGTGACAACATTAGAACAGTCAATATCACTAGATAAAGCATTGGAAATCGATAGTTTCGACAATTTAAGCGGAAGAACCATTATTTTACTCATAATTTTAACACTTAAAATAACTAATAAAAATGTTTAATTGGAATGAAAAAAAAATCGCGTTTGTAACCTTTATCACCAAAACATATGATTTCTGTATTCAATTTTAATATAATTTTTGATGTAAGTTTATTATGACCTTCAAGTAAAGTACCCTTTTCGGCTCACCAATTTTAACCAAAATCTAGTAAATACATTCATATTGATATAAAAGCCCTATTTACGAAATTTGAGATGTTTTACATTATATTTAAATATAATTTTTGATGAAAGTCTAATATAACCTTCAAGTAAAGTACCACTTCCGGTCTGCCAATGTTAAACAAAATTTATTATATTATTTAAATCAATATATAAGTTATAAATACTAAATTTGAGAAGTTTTGCATTATATTTAAATATAATTTTTGATGAAAATCAATAATAACCTTCAAACAAAGTTCCACTTCCGGTAATCATGTAGTGACCAGAAAGGGAGGTTCACAACTAGATTTTACTGCAATCCTAAATACGAAATTTTAACTTTCTACGGCTAACTGTTTTCGAGTTATGCGAGATACGATAAGCTAATTGCACTACGAAAGTACGTGCAGACGTCACGACGAAACTAGTCAAAATGGATTCAAGGATGGTCAAAATGGATATTTCTGTTGAAATCTGAAAAACAAAAATTTACAAAAATTCCTTTACGTACAAGGAAGTAAAAATTAAAATAAAATTCAATACTGAATTTTTAATGATTGCAGTTCACTGCTTCAAATTGTGTAAAAAACGCAGTTTTGATCAGTGATCTTCAACAATTACATCCTGGATTCTCTACTGACTATATAAATAAAATTCAGTTGTTAGCATTCAGCTGTTCGTGAATTCGTTAACAAAGGAAGTATATTTAAAACGGAAAATATATACACTCAGTACAGGTTTTTTAATTTTATGTATTTATTTTTTAACATCTCATTATCAGATTTTTAAGCACATGTGATTAAAGCAATTTGTTTTCTTTTCTGGAAAATCATGGAAGTAAATCAGCTTAAAGTTTTGGATGTCGTATTGGAAAGGCTTCTGACCCCATTGGAATCCAGATATTTCTAAAGTTAATGCGAGTTTGATTTTATATAACTTTGGAACTACAATTTATTCTTTTTTATTTATCTATATTTTTTATTATAAATGAAAAAAAAAACCCATTGAAGGGTGAAATCGAGAACCTGCACAAGAGATGGTGCCTAGGCGGCTGTTGGGGAAGTCAATTGCCAACCAGCCCTGTTGGTTCTGATAGAGAGCAATCTGTCAAGCTGATTCCTCTGTTTTTGGATTTTTTTCCGTGTTTTTTATATTGATTTTATTTTATTTTTTTAAAGTCATTTATTCAGCTTGTTCTGGCTGACGTGACAACGATTTTTAGAAAACGAATTCAATCATTGGCTCCAATAAGGGTTGGTATTCATTATAAATCATTATTATTATGAAGGCCTTGATTGTACATAGCAGGGTTATTTAATTTATGGCTAATCAACTAGGTACCATCACTAGTAAAATCAAATCGAAATATTTTTTATTTATTTATGGAAATCGACAAATGTATTAAAAATAAAATGAGTAAATTTTCTATATCATAAATAGAACATGACAATGCCTTGCAATGGAGCTCAGACTTCAATGGAGGTTCCATTGTCATGATCTTTTCAGGCGCCTCGGAGGTTTATCTAGAATAGATTGGAATGAAAGGATACGAACTAGTGCCTTTGTGTGGGTAAGGAGTTTAAGGATTCGATGTAAGACGCATGTAAAGATGGAGTCTTGAGGTAGCGGATCTGTTTTTAAATCAGTGCTCGTCAAGAAATCCAAGCCTGTTGCCCTTATGATGGACTAAAACTTAGACCAAAACGTCGGCACATGATTAAATAAGTCTCTTATCTGTTTGTTCTTCTGACCGCACCTCCTCCCAACCAACTTCTTGAACAGTTAGTTCTACGGTCAACCATACTTCCAGCATTACGTATTTCTACCATCTTGTATTTAGAAGTGGGGTAAGCTCAGAGGGTAGGGTACTGGACCCCAAACACTTAGGAATAGGTTTGAGTCCGGTTTGTATCATATTTGCATTGATAGGTTCGAGGAAATCTGGCGATTAAATGAGAATGCTGACCACACCATCTTCGTGTATAACAGTTGATCATGAAACAGCACTTATCAAGACCCTTCATGTGCAGTAGTGCAACAGCTTTTTGGTCGTATTTTCCCCGAAAATGATAAACTTATGCACTGTATCGAAGTCCATCGGGAGGATGTGAAGGTTCATTTTAAATCCGTTTATAACTATAACAAATTCGGAATGCATAGTTGTTTTCTAGTGAGAAGTGGGGGTAAATTTTATACCAAATTTCGGCATGTTAAAATGTTTTTTCAAATGCAATTTTCAAGTTTTTACGCCCTTTTCTCGCTACTTTTGGGCACTTTCAGCGGCCTTCTTCGGATCAAATTAGCTGAAATTGAAATTGAATAAATATCAATCAAAATTCGACATTTTTTCAAAAAAAGGTTTTCCACACTTCTACAGCCTTTCTAAATAGAGTTAATGTTGAAAATTTGTATATGAATTAAATTTTAGGGAAGTATCTTTTGGGAGTCTCAAGTTTTTCATCCATCCTCACCATTTTGATATTTTCAATTTTGTATTTTATTCATTATTAAAGATATCTTAAAATATCATGCTGAAAATGAATTTTACTTAGCGATTGTAGCACTAACTATATCAGACTACTTTGTTACTATTTGTTGACTTCTGAATTAAGACTTACCTACAGATAGGAATTTCGTCATGGGGTTTACCCCTCCACCAATAATTTGAAAAAATTGGAAAATTTGAGATTTTAGAACTTACTTCAAATAGCTAAAATTGTGCTAAAACATTTTACTCAAAGAGTTACACAAATTTAATTTAATTTAAAACCGACACCTCTGTGGTGCTCATTTGCTAATAATGGTTCAATTTCGATGTTTTTTTTTTAATTAACTTTCTAATGATAATTCGTATAATCAGGGAAAAATGTATACTTTTCGACTTATGGGCAAATAAAATATTCTTTTCGTCATAACTTTTCCCTTCTTTTTCTCAGGGATGTAGTCATATACGGATAGTTAAAGGGGTGTAAGATAAGGCCTTTAGGCAAGTTTCCTTAGAATATTCTGAGCCGTTTTGACGCTAAACTCTAGAGAAGAAGTGGATTTTCGCCTATCTATATCGGTAGATTTTATTCTAAACCATCTAGGGACCATAAAGATGATATATTTAAAATTTGATAAAGATTGGTTCTGTAGATTTCGCGATTATCGCTACAAAAAGAAAAACGGGCTGCCCTTTTATATGATATATCAACATGTCTTATTTTCCGAAAGAAATCACTTGGACCAATAAATAAATTCCTCGTTCCGGTTTTTATTACTAAAAATAATTCATATTTCGTATTGGGTGGGCTGGTACTTAAACACAGATTGATGATTGAATAGATAAGATTCCGGTTATCAGTTTTATTTAAGAACTCAAGAAGAGGCAATCGTCCAAGAGGGGATTGGAAGTGACGTGGCTATTACTGTCGATATTCCACTCCATCTACTTCAGGCATCTTCATCTTGGGTTTATAAGTTCATCTAGATATTACGCTTTATATCTTGCTTTAGAGGAAAAGTAGTCTATAGATAGACAGACAGACAGACAGATAGATAAATAGATAGATAAACATGTTTTATTTACATAATCCTCTTATTCATCTACATTATTTACAAAAAACCCAATACTGGCATGGATATACCGTCTGCCAGGAAGTTGAGGTGCAAGGCCGAAAAAAAATAATAAACAATAAAACTTTACGATTACTTTAAAATACAATTTTAGATATACAATAACAAGTTACATAACATAAATTATATAGTAATGGTAACTTTGTTTCCCAATAAGAATGAATTGGGCTAGGCAACAATATAAACAAAAAACAAAAAAATGTCTAATCTGTTCCTGTTCATACTAATTCTATTGAAGAGTGTAATTGAATTTATTGATAACAATTTTCTATAGTTTAAAGCGCATTCCATATACATAAACAACTTATGCCAACACTTTACATTTAAAATCTGTATCACTTCCTCCTCTGTTAATACACTTTCTCAAAAAAAAAAAAAATCTATATGAATTAATCTATTAATAAGTAGTCAGTACTTAACAAAATATTTATTTTTTCGCGCAACTACTAAAGTAAGTAGTCTATAGATAGACAAAATTTAGGATTTTGCATTACAGATTTACATTTTAAAATAAAAAAAAGACTATAAAATAACGGACTGAGAACAACAACTCCATTTATTATAATACATTTTTTTTTTTTTTTATTATTATTTGAATTCGAATCATTATGAAGGCACTTTTATTTATTTTTTTAAATATATCTTTCTTATTAAGAAATTAATACATTTTTTTGCCTATAGTTAAAAGCCGATATAAGAACACATTTATTATTAATTTCACCTTCATTAAGGTTATTCATTTGAGTAATTAGGATTTCAAGATATTTATAAAATAGATATTTGATCTTCCATATTATACAGTTATTTTCACAGATTTGTCTCAAGATAAATTTTGGGACTATTTTTTAATTTTTACAATTTAAAAGGAAAGATGTTATTTCTATTAGATTATTATATCTTATTTACGGTTGTTTTTTTTACTATATTTAATCATTTCATTTTAACGTAATTACTTTTATTTATTAAAATGTCCCTATAATTTATTTCTTCTACATAAACTTCAATATTCTTAGGTATTTAGTGTTTTTCTTAATTATTTTCGATATTTGACCTTCCATATTATACAGTTATCTTCACAAGCTAGCTTCAAGGTCAATTGACTTTGAGGCAAACTTGTGAAGGTAGGCGATTTTAAATTTTATAATACTAATTTTTCAAAAGGGAGCGGTGTAGCTCAATGGGATGGTGCTATGCTTCTATTCTCCTGGATTCGGTTCGAGACGGGCTGTGACAGATAATTATTTATTCTGTTATCAGCAGGATCAATCCTGCGGAGTCGGGAGACCCTCATCGGGCTCACCCAGCCTATATAAAGTACGCACTTTAATTGGGAGAAAAACTTGGCGGTTGAGCGCGATATCGGTTGCGATATCTCCTTGCACAACGGTTAGTCTAGAAACAGTACGGTCCTTACTAAATACTGAAGCCAAGACCCTTTCATGGATTGTAGCGGTACAGGTTTTTTTTATGTTGGAATTTTAATGAATTTCAATTTTAATAATTCTAGTTTTTAGATTTTAATTAATATTAATTTTACGGTAATTCGTTGATTTTTTTTAATGTTTAATATTTCAGTACAATAATAGTTATAATCTTAATTGTCATTTAGAATAATTATATAATTGACATGATTTTAATGTTGGCAACTCCTAAGGAGACTAAATACTAAGGTATTAAATATTTAGGCTCTCTTGGGTCTGCAAACCAGCACTACATATTTCGCTGACGTCACTGGCACCGCCTTAGGTGGCCGTTATAATCGATTTCCATAATTAACTTCCTCATTTTTTTCTTATTTTCCAATCAAAATAATAAAGGACAGTTGAAATAATTAAAAAATCATTTCTAGATAAGAGATTTGTTTTTAGAAATGGAATTCTAACTGAAAATACTGCAAAACAGTTAAAGTAAACAATAAAACACCTGAAGTCAACAGCGGACTATCAAAGGATGGCAAGGTCCCATGATGCAATTGAGACCATCCGCCATATTGCCCTTTGCTAAGTTAGCCCACCTTAGTATTTAATCACCTTGGGCAATTCCTCTCCTCCCCGGGGAGGTTCTGATTTTTGTTTTCTGTGACAAAGTGTTAAGCGATGGACATCTGTTTTAAGTAATTTTTTAAGGTATTTGTTCTTTTTTTTTTTTTTGTCCTGCTGCGGGTTTGGATTGACTTGTTTATTTCCCTTTGAGTCTGACTGGCAAGCCTTCTTATTATATTTTTCAGGTGTACACCCTCACGAATTTTGACTGATATACCAACAAGCACTGATGGTGCCTGAATAAGGGAAACTTTGGCTGAAAAATTAAACAAAAAAAATTTAGACAGTTGTGCCTTTTTATCTTGCTTTTACCTAAAAAAATAATCCTTGGCATCCTGATTAAAAAAATAAATTCAAATATTAAAAATACTTTGTAACGTTTCCGCCTATTGTATAATGGCCACTTTCAAAGTTTTTATCCTGTGTGATCCTTGGTATATAATATATTTTATACTGCTCTATGGAAGTATATTTTTTAGTTGAAATCAATATTTAAGAAATGCTGACTTCAGAGTTTTACACTGTCGCAGAAATGAAAAAGCTCAAATGACTATAACATCGTAAAAATCAAAATGGAATTTACGCCTATTCCAATTGGAAAAGTTTCAGGAAAAGCGAGGCATTTTACACAAGAGAGATCGAGGAATACCACAAAAAGGAAAAAAAAAAAAAGAATTACTGAAGTTTTAGTGGTGCCATAAATTCCGGCGGGTTCGTGTTTATCTCACAACTCCTTATAGAACGCCTCCTTCAAGTTTTAACTTGATTATATACTTCCTGAATAAGAGTCACCTTATCTCAGGCCGTTTATCAGACTGTAATTATTGTAGTTTATATTGTTATTTAGACTGTGGTATTTTACACTGAGCATTAGTGAATATTATACTTTGATAATACAAAGTCCGGAAAAAAATTTCCTTTTTAAACCTCTGGCTATATTATGATTGAGGAATATATTAAGCTGCTTATATTGGCAGGTAGATTCATCGTTCAGGGAGGTCGACATAGAGGAGATAGGAGGGGAGGGGCGTTAGCATCCCTCTAAATAATTTGAAAACCCCAAAAAATTGGGAAAATTTGAGAACCTACTTCAAAGTATTTTATTGAACTTTTATACACCAATATTTTTCCTAAGTAAATTTCTTTTAAAGAAAATTTAAAGAAAGTCTAAAAATAACAAGGAAATTGTTTAAACAATGGCATAACTGGATTTTTTGCACCTGGGTGCTAACAGCGGGAAAGTCCGTCTCGTTGGCATTTATAGATCATAGTGAGAGACAAAAAGGGTGTATGAGGGGGGGGGGGAATATTTTTTGCGGCATAACAAAACACTAAAAAATGATATGACAATACTTAGGATAAATAAAAGTATGCAAATTGTATGATAAAATTTAATTTCCGATCCATAGCAAGGAGGCACCTAAAACAAAAACCCTCGTAGAGTAGTTTGGAAACGGCTGTGTTAGAGGAGGGAGGAAGAGGGAAAGTATAAATGTTTTCTTCAGTTTACTATGTTTTATAATGCCATAAAACAAACAAAAGAGCGAACATTGTGTGATAAAAACATTGGGCTATAAGATTCCCTTTCCGCCTCATTCCTTTGTTATTGCTTCTTTGTGTTACTTTATCATTCATTAAACTCATTAAAGATTAATTTCATTAAACTCATGTCTTTTATTAAAGATTTTCTTTTAATAAACTTGATGAAATAGGATTATTTTTTTTTTTATGCTCTCGGAGGGTGTCTGAATCAGTGCGGCCAATCAAGTTACGACAGTACGTGAATCATTCCCTAAAATCTTAACTATTTATTGTAATACATATTATAATCTAATAATATAATGTAACTATAATAAAATTATATATTAGATTATTATAATAGAACAAGGAACCTGGGCAAAATGAAAGTCTACGTTTTCAGAGAGGTTTGCAAGTCATGTAAATGATTTAAATCGACTCCTACCAAAATCTAATTTTCTAATATTTTAGTTTTCGATTAAAAATACCACTTTTTGGAAAAAATTACTAATATATGAAGTGCTGTATCTCGGGAATTATTAAACCTATAGATCCGTGGCTGAGCTCAAATTGTGGGAAAATTAGTTTTCTTTAAAAAAGATGTGTTTTTTTAAAATTTTATTAACACGCATTCTTATGAAATCAAACTCAAAAATACAACAAAAAAAAGCGAAAATTTCGCTGTTTTTTTGCATATAACTCGAAACGCTTCAATAAATTTTATTTGCAAACTCGGAATTCGAATTTAGCATTTCGTGATACATATACGACTGCCGAGAAACCTAATACTAGATTTATTCCTCAAAAAAAGGCTTTTTCACTTCCCCGTTTTACCGGGCTAAAACTCAAAGAGTTACAAATATTTAAATTTTTTAATATTTAAGTGTATTCATAATACCATTCCATAATACCTCAACTACTTATTGTAATATATTATAACCTAATAATATAATTTTATATAGTATAACTATAATATAATTATATATAATAATAAATTATTATAATAGGACAAGGAAACTATGAAAAATGAAAATCTACATTTTCAGGGAGCTTTTTCCTACCAAAATTAAATTTTCTAATTTATTAGTTGTTTCGATTTAAAATACCATTTTTTCGAAAAAAATTACCAATATTTAAAGTGCTGTATCTCGTGAATGATTGAATCTATAGATCAATGGCTGAGCTAAAATTGTGGTAAATTTAGTTTGCTTTAAAATATATCAGAATACTTTTTTCGTTATCACATATACTTTTGAAATTATAAGCGAAAAAATAAAAAAAAAGCGCGAAAATTTCGAAACGCGCCGAGATTTTTTCCTCAATAAAGAGTTCTTCAAAAAGTTAAAAACATTTAAAACCAATACCAATACCATTTGAGTTAAGAAATTGGCATTTTATGGATACCATGGTGTGTTTAAATAGAAAAAAACGTTATTGTTGTCAATTGTCAAGATTCATGGAGGGCAATAAGTGGAAAGTTCTAATTCAAAAGAGATGGGAAAATTAAAATATTTCATAATACAGTACGGTAAATTAAAATATTAAATATAGTTGGGAAATCCGGTCAAGATTGGTGGAAAATTTCAGATTTTGCTCCCTCCCCTCCCAATAAAATGTCGCAGCAACGTCCATGCATGGGTTTGGCCAAGAGTTCGGTTGCCAACCGATTGCCATTCGATTCAAGTTTCCATTAACCGGCAATAAATTGTAAATCGAATCTATCTTGAAAGGGAATAATGTGGTCTTCCTATATTAGGTTACCGAGCACTATCGCCGAAAATTCAATTTCGAACAGTTCCTAAAATTACTACATATCCCTAGAATTTCAAACTCACTATGCTAGAAAATGGAGTGAAATACTTATTGATTCTCGTTAGAATAGGATTCAAATACGGACTTGAATACTACAAAAGCGTATTCGATAAAGAATGCAAATTAAACGTCTGAAATCGATTATCAATCTGTGAATCAATCATATATAATATATGTGAAATATTATCATTGTATAACAATAAAATCACTAAGTATTCAAGAAATTAAATCTCGAAAATTATACTTGTGTTAGTGCATTTGAGTGATTGATATAAACATAAGTCATAAGGAGTAATCTTGCGGGCGAGGCATAGGACGGGGGTTACGCTCAAGAAGGAGGAAGCCTTCTCCCACTACATAACTTCAGCCAACTATCTTGTCACATATATAGTCATGAATTTTTAATAATTTCGTAAATATTATTAAATTCTTTCAATCGCGAGCACTAATTCGTAAGTTGATTTTTATTTCAATAGCAAAAGGTTATGGTTTTGCGCATGCGCACTAAAAGGTTCTTCCTCAAGTTGTTTACCTATGATTGTCCCCATTTATGCTCGCATAGCCTCCGACATTCCCTTGGATTTTTAACCGAAATTAGGATCTTATCGAGAATTCAGAGCGTTCAGGGCACATGGTACGAAATAGTATAGTAATGAAATGCATCTATATCTTCAGGGATTTTAACACACGCCAAAATCGACGAGGACGCCAAAATTGAATATTTTTTAATTTGAACACTTATTTTGATAAATATTTAGGAAATATTCAGAACCTCCTTTCATCCGTCAGCCTATTGGAAGTAGCTCAAACCGACTGGACGAAGGACTGATGTCCTAGTCCAGATAGGGCCTAGTTTCTATACCGCAGTGGCCTCATCATTCCACCTCTTGGTAGTCCACATGATCTAAGGCGGCCATAATTAATGGATCCTGGCCGATTTGCCACTGCCTTTGAACCTGAAGGTTTGAATGCACGTCGCTAGGAAGGGCACTTCTGCAAATTAGCTTCAAAGGGACCGCTTTACTGCCTAATCCTGCCATAGAACCATGGTTTGCAACTGCCCACAGTAACATTAATAATTTGGATAATTTTTTTTTTTTTTTTCAATAATTGTTAAGAACAACTTTAAAGGTTGGAGTATTTCTTCCAAGAATCCGTTGTGGATAACATCATGTCTTAATAGGATAGGGAGCAGCATATAGATTATAAAGCTAAATCAAGATATTGTTAATATCTTTTATTGTCATTTATTTTAAATATTGTAAAAGCTAAATTTCAATATTGTTGTGCTTTTTTTGGGCGCCATTAAAATTTGTGAGTTTGTATTTTTTAATGCTTTATATAGCTTATAGCTACTAAGAGTTTCTTGTCGCTCTCGCTGAAGAAAACCCATTACAGGTCTTTGTCTGTGGAGGTCGGACAAATAACAATTTCGTTTATTTTATTTTAAATGAAAGCGACATTGCTTACTTTGAATAAGCGTATAATACTGCTGTTATCTCTGTTTCAAAGGAGATCCTCACTAAAATTAGGACATCTGAATTCGTATACTTGCTGAAACTCATTTAACTTCGAAGATTTGTGAGACAGCCAAAAAAAAAAAAAACTTAAGAAACAAATTACAATTACACAAACGAATTCAAACACAAAAAAATGCGACTAAAGTCACGGTCTTGATGTTCCAACTTTAACAGATTGTTATTATGATACTATAAAAACGAAATATACCTATTATATTTAAAAGTTACAATTGTATTATTGACTACAATCCAATGATAACCATACATTATTCGAGTAGCCACGTTCCAAGTTCGCCAAACAATGGTTTAAAAATTGGAATATTTTTATTTATTATTTCGGAAGTATTCCTTTTTCATTTCATTCTTTTGAGAATTTTTCGATAGAAGACTCGCATCAAAGCACAGATGAGTATTTAAGCCTTAAAACCGGACAAAAATCCGAATCAGAGAGTTTGTGAAAAACACTATTAAACCCATCAATCTTCAAGATTGATGACCTATTTTCATCCATCTGAATTCTTTTAGGATGCCATATTATTTTTTATTTGTGTATTCTGGACGGTTTCAATAGAATCTGGAAGAAAATACCAATAAAAAAAAATGACTGCGTTGTAATAATTATATTTTTTAAATAATTATGTTCAAATAAAAAACAAAATGGCGGAGAAAGGCTAAGGATTTTTACTTCATTGTACACAGTTTTCAGATTTCAACGGAAATATCCATTTTGACCATCACTGAATCCATTTTGACTAGTTTCGTCGTGACGTCTGTTCGTATGTTTGTATCTCGCATAACTCAAAAATGGTTAGCCATAGAAAGTTAAAATTTTGTATTTAGAATCACTATAAAATCTAGTTGAAGGTCATTATTGATTTTCATCAAAACTTATATTAAAATATAATACAAAACTTCTCAAATTTGGTATTTAAGACTTACATGTTAATATAAATAATATAATAAATTTTGGTCAAAATTTGTAAACCGGAAGTGGTACTTTACTTAAAGGTCATATTAGACTCATCAAAAATTATATTAAAATATGATGTAAAGCATCTCAAATTTGGTAAATTATACTTTTATATCAATATGAAAGTAATTACTAGATTTCGGTTAAAATTGGTGAGCCGAAAAGGGTACTTTTCTTGAAGTTCATTATAAATTTAAATAAAAAATTATATCATCAGAGATTATTATATAACAGCACTATGGTTCGGTAATAAAGGTTACAAACGCGATTTTTTTTCCACTCTAATTAAACATTTTCATTTTTTGTTTTAAGTGTTAGAATTGAGTGTAAAATACTTATTTTCCTTCCCATTTGTGAGAACAATAACAAGTCTGCAGCAGGAGAATAAGATATAAGTTAAGTGAGCTCTTCCGTTTAAAATGTTGACCGTCGATTTTCAATGCTTTATCTAGTGACATAGACAGTTCTAATGTTATCCAGAAACACTAAGAAATCTCTTGGGAACTTGTTACCTACTGAAAGAAAACGTAATATGATAATGGAATGAGACCTACAGAAACAAGAGCTTTTGTGTGTGTGTCAATAGATGGATGTCGGGACGTCGAGTGTCGTTTTTGAGTTACTGCAATTTTCGGAAACTAGTAAGCAAATTCAGGTTCACTTTTTGAGGCACTGATTTATAGTTTAATAGGCGTACAAGGAAGTCATGTGTTGTCCACATCAGATATTTTCTTATAACATAGTTAACATAGACCTAAATTTTAGGTTTATAATCAATATTTTATCCGATAAGACCCGAAACACAAAGAAGATCATCTTTTTCCGATAACATTAAGTAAAAAAAAAATAATTATCCAAACATTCTTCATAAACATCGTTTGTAAACGAGCAATATAACTAAAAATGAATAAAATGATAAATTTAAAATAAAGTACGAAGATAAACTCACTATTCAGGTATGGGAAACAAGTACCAGGGATGAAACCTCTTATAACTATGACCCTTGAAATTCTGATGATTTCTCAGTTTCCATTGAAAACAAGAAAATTTATTCGATTACAGTTTGATGAGCCCGTTATCCAACTTAAATGATGGAGTTTTTCAGAAAGTTTCTGACTCGGGCTTTAGGTCGGTTTTAGGATTTAAATACTTAAAAACTCCTCTCATATGTGCAAGGAGTGATGACCCTACCCCGTGAACCTAAATTGCGAATCGCTGTGTGGTTTTCCTGGACATAAAATAGCTGCCCGGAGGTTTGGTCCATGGACGGTCTGCTTGAACCCGAATGAGTCGGTGGGAAGGACACTGCAGAATTGGTTCCAAAGGGACCGGTTAGGGAGCTATGGATAGTCTGCCACTGTACCACGGAAACCATAGTTTGTAGCAACGTGAGGTAGGATGACCCCCTGCAGGCTGTCTGTTCTCTCGCAAACAATACATGGCTGTATGAATACCACATCGCGCGGCCAAAGATCTCTATGGTCTATAGTGCCAACCGAAAAAAAAAATATATATATATATATATATATATATATATATATATATATATATATATATATAATGCATGTAATTATATTTTCCCAAATAAGTAACTAAATATCCTGAACTCTGAATGAAAAAAAATCACAAAACAAAAAATCAACATTTAAAATTCTAAAATAATTTAAGGGACCGGATGTATGAGAAATAAAACTTCAAAAATGTTATATATCTAATATATATATATATATATATATATATATATATATATATATATATATATATATATATTTGTACATATATATGAATTTATTTTTTAATAAATTAATGCGAACACAGATAAGATAATTAATAAATATGTACATCTTCATATTCTTTTTATTTTTCTTGGGTAAGGTTGTTGAAATATGTTATCCCAGATGACTTGTTGCCACCTTATTCCACAGCTATTGCAAAACAAAAGATCACTGTCTCAAGGAAAAGTTTCATTCAAACTTTCATACATTTCAAAATTCGCAAATGTATTTCGACACTAGATCTTCATTGTGTCGACTGATTCATTTAAAGAAAATACTTACAGCTAGAAACCATTTTAAATTCTAGATAATCCTTATAAGAGAACACACAACTCCGGTTAGTCGGTTGAAAGCCGTTGCTTTATGCATAAAATTTTAAATTTAAATCGCGAAATTTGACCTTTCATTAAACGAGAGATGCGATGTCTAATTTGTATCCCTAAAAGAGAATTCAACTTGACTAACGGCGTACTCGGTAGCGTTTTAAAAACTGGCGGTGTCAAAGTCACCAAATAGACCAGTAAAATTAGAATTTTTGGTGGAAATAAACTTTGTAAAGCTGGAGATCGTTTAGATCGCTTTATTTGACGTAAAATAAAATTATGCTAGATTTTCACGGTCCCTTTGCGCGAGCTTATGCTACAGCTTAAATAAAAACACTAATTTTTCGTACTTTTTTCAGTTATTGATTTATAACTCCAAAATGGTTATTTCTAGCGAAAACCAATTTATTTCAAGAATTCAAGAAAAGAAAATTCTGCATCGAATGAGCACCGAACATTATGAATTCGATATAGGAAAATGGTCGAAATCGACGGTCGAAAAACAAGATCCAGAACGAAAAAATGTTCGAACATTTTTCAGTTATCCATTTATTACTCAAAAATGGTGCTTTTAGCGAAAATTTTATTATTCCATGAATTAAAGTGCGTTAAATTATGCGTCGAAAGAGGGCCTAATATTTCCAATCGTTTGGCTCTTTCTTTGATAAATCCGTCGCTAGCTCATAGACAATTTGAGCTTGAATCGATTTTAGGCATTTTAACAGATTGAACAAAATAAGTTCAGCAGGATACGTCTCGAAAGGGGATGTGCAAAATTTTAATTAACGAAGAGTAAATTTAAAAAAAAAATACTTTAGAAATTCGCTGAAAATTTTAATTCGAATTCCCGTTTCAGGCACGTGCGGTGCTTTCCTCTTGTTTTCATGAAAAAATACTTTCATTTATTGATTTATTTTATTTTTTTTAATTTTCAATTTGGATTTTCTTTGTTGAATAAATATAGAAAAAGTTCTAAAATATATATAATAAAAAGTTCTTTATTTACTGTTAAATTATATGTAATGTAAAATAAAATGTCGAAGAAGGATGTACAGTGCTTAAAAACCAAATTATGTAAATGCGTATAAATCTGGTCCCTGGTGATGATAATAAGAGGTAGTCATCAAAAGATGGTGTAATCTAGGAAAAGTATTGTAATATCAAGGAACTAATCATGGTCATATGATTCATTCAGTAATATGATCAAAATGAGATTTTCGAAGTGAGTCAGAAATTAAAGGGATCGTTGAGTAGCCGAGATCGAATAACAGCTTCTTGTCTTCTCATCCTTGTATGAGTGTTCCATGCCATCCTCTTGTCGAGATGGAATCCAGAATAACGGATCTGTTCAATACTATTTAGCAATATACAATAACATAATTCTTCTATCATGAAAGCACCATTAAAAGGATGTGACATTTGAATGAAGAGATTAGGTTGCACCAAATGAATCACCATTCGCCGATAGCACGCAAGTGTCATCAGCGTATTTTAGAAGAACATTCTCAGGTCGGAAAGTATACTGTTTACATACCACAGAGGATGGGCCTCAGAATGCTGCCTTGAGAAACACCAGCAGACTCAGGGGAAAAAAATAAATCAGAAGAATTATTTCTAATTTTTACATTCTATCAATGAGGTAAGAATGAATAGATGTTTTATTTCACATTTAATTAACAAAATTAAAACAATATGTTCTTCACCGTTTAACTATATTATTAAATAACATTGTGAGTCGAGATGGAAGTAGTTTAAAATCCTACAGAAGAGGGATTTCTTCCTCTTAGTGGAAGGGTCATTGTTCTGGGCCCTAAGCCCCTCCATCAGATTCCCTCAATAAGAATTTTATCCTCTAAATACCTTGAGGGCTCACTAATGCTGAATTGGGTGCATCTAAGAATAAAAAATCGTCGGTAAATAGAAAATAAAACTTTTCTCATTACTATTACTTTCTTTATTGAATATTAATATGAATATTTGAAGAGGAAGAGGGGATTAAATGGATTATATAAAAATACGACATATCATCAGTTGAAAATGTACTATAACCCTATCAATGTTTTTTTTTCAGATTTTTTTTATTGTATTCAAATTTTACGAGGTTCCTATTAACTACATTGTTATATGGCTCAGAACATTCTACCATTAGGCCAGCCTTAGCAGGAGTACCTCAGGGGTCAGTACACGCCATTACTCTACATCATATATAAGCACGATATTCCTAACAGCTCCGAAAATGTGATTCCATGCGAGGTATGGAAACGAAACAATAATCTTAATGATACAAGAAAATTCTAAACACGTCTCACAGAAATTACCAACCAACAATGCTCCGAATTAGGTATCCTAGCCCCAATTATGTCTGTTATAATTATTTTTATTATATTTTATTGGATGATGTGTGCTTGTGTTAACAATTAATATTTGTAAACGTAGCTAGATTAAACTATGCTACAAATATGTTATTCTTAGGGGGCATTAAGCTCCAGAATGAAGATTATTTTTCGTTTAATTTCGAAGTAAAACATACAATGGGGCCATGGTTCGTTCTGGTATTCCGTTGTACTATCAAGGGAACAAGATGTATACATCACTTATAAACGTTTCATGGATCTGAGAAGCAAATGTAAACCATTTGTATTCGCGCAATAGTCAACAAAGTTTATCCTGGAACAGAGGTGAAAAATAGTTCTTGTTGATTATCGGCTTCTAATAGCTTTAGGGATTGATTTATCATGTTATTGCTCAATGCTCAGTTTTTATCTTGTTTAACAGTTTTAAAATAATACAAATGACCAGATTTTGACAAATATTAATATTTAAATCAATGGTTCCCAAAATTCGTGCCGCTGCACCTCCGTGTGCCACAAGGTCGCGAAATTTTTAATTTGAAATAATAAAGTAATAAATAAAATAAATAATTTAATTGTTTTTTAAAACAATTGAATGTTTTTATTTTATTTATTTCTAAGGTTTATTATTTCATTTATCAAAAAAAAAAATAATAATAATAATTGTAGTAATAGCCGTAAATTTTGTCTAATCATTTCAGTGTGCCGCCATAGAAAAAGTATGAGAACCACTGATTTAAATAAATGTGCTGGTTTAGCGTCATTCTCAAATTAACTGTCACTTTGGCTGAACGGAGATTTATATAAGCTTTTTCAACCTCTTAATCAAAATTCAGTCCGTCCTAAAGTAGAGTACATATTGAGATATTGAATATTTAAAAATAAAAATATTGCAAAAACATTTTTTGTGAAAAATCCGCTCGAGCTACATTCTGTTCCGAAGTGAATTTCGTAAATTTTCAATAAATATTTCAAATCGAAAAAGTATATTTTGATTACTGGGGGTCCATCGCACAACAGTAACTATTCCTACTAGGAAAAAAACTTGGAGAAAATAAAGACAAAATATTGTCATTGCGTAACTCTCGTGACATAAAAATGCTTTTTTTTTTTTAAAGTACTTAGAAAAATCCCGCAAATAATTTTAAATTTTGCACTCTTTAACATCGACATAACACTTAAATGGGGCCCAGAGTTACTTTCCATGAGCGTGATTTTTTATTATTATTTTTTTTTTCCTGATTTCGAAAGTGTCAGTTTATTCAAGAATGGTTCTTAAGATATCTTTCTTCGAAACTTGTTATTGACTTTAGTTGGAATAGATATTCGTGGATCTTATTTCTTGCCATTGGTACATTACAATTTAAAAAAATAAATAAATATTATGAAGATGGAAATAATTTTATAGATTTAAAAAAAAATATATATTTTTAAAACATCTGGGAACCAGAAAATTGCTTAAGCTTAATAAAAATGCAATAATTATTAACGTGGTACCAATCATACTTTTTCATCATCCTGAAAAATTGCAGAAAACAAATTACAAATATTTCAATTCGCATTTTTAAAATTTCTGCATGAATCATTGTAGTGATAATTATTGGATTTCCATATTTATTATAATCCATTTACATTTATTTAAATAATAAAAAAAATATTAATAAAGGATGTACATATTTAAATTAGAATTTATTTTATAATTCAAAGGTCACACAAGAAGCTATAAGTGAATTCCAATTGAGTCGATTTCATTGTACCATAATAAATATATTTAAGAAAAAATAAATTAATTTGTATTAAGAATCATTTCCAAAATAAATGCAACACTATGCAGTTCATAACTAAGTTTTACAAAATACAACATGTTTTAAATTATTAAGAACACATTGCAGTAACATATAATTATTATATTCTAGTTGAATTCTCCGAGTTAAAGCGATTTTTACGTCTAGGCTCAAAAATGAATAAAAAAAAATTTATTAAAAAAATCTTGTCTTTTATAAAAACATTGATATATAAGTATATAAAGGGGGTTTCGAAAATGGAAACAATATAAAAAATATATAAACTAGAGTAAAATCGAGCTTGTGAGATCATTGTACAAACGAAATTTATTTTCAGGGAAAATAAATAAATTCCCACTAAATATTTTATTAATGTGAATTGCATTTGTGAACGCTTCTAGTATTCAGATTTAATTAAAATATATTAATTTTAACACTCTGCTGCATCGTAAGGAGGAATTGGGATTTTCCTCATTAAAGGTAACGCTCATGACCAGTAACATTCCTAAGTAATTGGGATTGCACATTATATGAATGGTTTACAATGTGGATTGGAATTTTGAGATTATGCTGAGTAAGAATACCATGCTCTAGGAAACTAAATTGAATGAATATTCAAAACATTACATTTAAATTAAATTATTAGTGTAGCACTTATGAAAATGAATTAAAATACTGACCATGTTATTCTGGTTTTCAAACTTTTAAGTTATTATTTAAATTAAACTTGGTCTGAAAAACACACATCTGCTGTTAACTGTGAACAAAAAGGCTATTTTTTTTACCAACTTAACTGAACAAATTCCCTTAAATCCCTTTCAAAACCAGATAACACTCGTGAAATAACAGTCATGATAGATTTTTAGGACAGTGCTAAGACTTGATAAGCTGACTTTGTAAGTAGTATCACAACAGTTTTTATGGTATATGACACTATTTTACTAGTTCTCCTATTAGCATTACAATATTAATCCTTAAATAAATTTATGTAGGAGAAGCTAGTTTGGCGGTTCGAATAAACCCACAAATAAGAAAAAACTTAATATATTATGTGCCGACGTTTCGGCCTATGTTTTAGGCCATCGCCAGGGCTATGAAAAAAAAAACAAGATAACAATAGATATAACAACAGTGGGAGAACCAGTATAATATATTAGTAAAAAAAAAAAAAAAATTAACAAACTGTAAGGTCAGACAGTATGACTGGTTAGACTTACTGGTAAACGTATTGGTTAAAGGTTAAAAAGGATTAATTAAGTAATAATTTCCATTGTCATTTAATTAATCCTTATTTAAATTTTAACCAATACGTATATCAGTCTATTAAATCAATAGTTTTACCTTTTGTTCCAGTGTTGTATTTAAACCTTAATATCTGTCAAACCAATACGTTGGCAACTTTGTTTTGTTTTTAACGGTCATACTCTGACGTATTCTGTTGGTGCTTGACCATAAACTATTCAGGTATGTTTTTCCTTGATATTAAGTTTTTTTTTCCTTCCTCTCCACCCTGTTTCTATCCTTATAGTTTTATTTTTCTTCCCCACATACGAAAATTAGTTATGATTATATTACTCTAACTTTAAGCTTGCATAGTTTTATATCTCATACCTTTATTTTACTTTGTTATTTTTTACATTAATTTTCAATTCATTTTATTATATCTTAGATAGAAATCATTTACATTACTTATATTATCTTGATAAACTTTTTATACACTTAAATCTTCATTCTAGTAGTTATTATAGATCAATGGATAGAAGAAAAACTTTATTCTAGGATGACTTTATTCTAGGAGGACTAGGTCTCTTAAGAATAACACAATCGAACAAACAAAACAGAAAAAATATCTGGCCATAAGATTACAAAATAAAGATCAATTAATGTCTACAATATTTTCAATAAAATAATAAGCAAACAATATAAATTCTTTTCTTGAAAAGAATAATTAATGTGAACAAAAAAATAAAAGGAAAAGAAAAAAAGAAAAAGAGTAAATGAAAAATTAGTAGTTTTCATGAATTTTATTATATCTTTCAAAGTATTCATTATGTTTTCTTCTATATTTTCATAATATTTTAAATATCATTATTTTCATTATCTTTTACATGTTTTTCTTTATTTCTTATTATTCACATTATGATAAGCATTTTTTTTTTTCATCATACTGTATGAACTTACTGTTTGCTAATTTTTTTTTACTATTACTGGTACTGCCACTGTTGTTACATCTATTAATGTGTAGTTTTTTCTTAGCCCTGATGAAAGCGCAAAACTTCTTAGGCCGAAACGTCAACACAAATTAAGCTGTTTCTTATTCGTGTGTTTATTCGTCGACCGTAATCCCAACCAAGCTTCTCTAACATATATTTTCACTCACCATCTTAAATAAATTCATTTATTTATACATGTTAAGATGTTACAGCCCGGTTATGGATAAAAAATCAAAAAACAATATGTACATTTTTCTCACTGTTCTGCTAGAATGTTAGTATTTAGTTATCTTGTCCCAATTCGTTATAATTACTTTTTCTTTAACTGTATAATTTAAAATCATCTCTAAAGCTATGCTCACACTGTTCGACTTTTCGTTCGATTTTCGATTCGACATGATAAACTGGAAAGAGAACGCTAGGCATGCAATGTCGAATAATTATATATATATATTTGATTAGTGATTGAAAAATGATGAATAAATGTATTCTCTGAATAATAGATTTATTATTATATTAAATAAAAAATACGTTTTACTTTGATTTTAGAAGACAGTTAAAGTCAGCTCAACCCATTAACTTTTAAATAAATAATTGCCGTAAAACGCGTTGTTATAAGTTCCAAAGAATTTTTCACAATGAAATAAATTTTTAAACAAACGCTAATGAGGTGTTGATAAATAATAAATGCATTTACTATCTATATAAATAATAAATGAGTTAATATATTATGTAGATACACGAGTATATACCCGTACTTCTGCCTGATAGGGTAATATGGTGTACATGGGTACCTCACGATGTAGTCCAATCAATCGGATGTCACCTGACCGAGGTTTCCTGCCCACCCTACTCCAGTAGACCACATTCGTGTTACTCATTTCCAATCCCTAATTTAGTTCGGCACAGACTGATATTCCACATTTTCAGACTTATGTTATATTCATCTTTTTAAGGAGATATAGATAAATACTATTTTAAATTGAGTATGTTGCAACCTCATCAAAAAATTTAAAAAAATGTTTGGTAGGTATGTGAACCAAAATTTCTTCTTGGAAGTTCAGTTTTATTAAAAGATTCCTTAAGCTGGGCTCACACTGTATAACAAACCTCGTTATATAACTGATATTATAAGTTGTATAGCTAGGTTATATAACAGGATATATGCAAGCCGGCTAGTGTTGATAAGATCAAAGGAAGTTACCGTTCGCCCTTCTCTGCTTTTCTCCACAATCTGGTCATTTAATATGGCAATCTACTATCTCTTATGCCTACATAATATATAGGTATAATCTATCAGTACTGACATTAGAAAAACGTTCGAATGGAGTAAACGAAAAAGAATATTAAAAAAATCAATATTTATATACCTTTTTTGTTTTTTCATAACTACAGTTTCTCAGTTATATTTATAAAACTGCTTATTAAAAAAAAAAAAATTTTTTTTTATGGCCTGTTATTAAAGTACAGAACTAACAAATATTTACCTTGTTCCCTATTCGCTATGGGATTATCTTATATGATGGATTATATTCCTTATTGGTTCTATTTAGTTCAGAATAAATAACTTGTCACTGATATGAAGGCAGTAGATAATGCACTATTTTAACTGGAATTAATTTTTACTTCCTTGTACGCAGTAAAGAAAGTATTGTAATCGCGAAAATTTTCGGTTTTCAGATTTCAATGGAAATATCCATTTGGACTAGGTTCGTTCGTACGTATCTCGCATAACTCAAAAATGGTTAGCCGTAGAAAGTTAAACTTCTGTATTTAAGATTATTGTAAAATCTAGTTGTGAACCTCCCTTTTTGGCCACTACATGATTACCGGAAGTGATACTTTACTTGAAGGTCATTATTGATTTTCATCAAAATTATATTAAAATATAATGCAAAACATCTCAAATTTGGCATGTACGACTTACATATCAATATAAATATCATAATAAATTTTAGTTGAAATAGGCATACCGGAAGTGGTACTTTACTTGAAGGTCATATTAGACTTTCATCAAAAATTATATTAAAATATAATGTAAAACATCTCAAATCTGGGAAATCAATATAAATAATATAATAGATTTTGTTTGAAATTGAAGAGCCGAAAGAGGGACTTCTTGAAGGTCATAATAAAATTACATCATAAGGTATAATCACATTTAATACGGAGACCATATGGTTCGGTGATAAAGGTTATAAACGCGATATTTTTCCACTCTAATTAAACATTTTTATTACTTGTTTTAAGTGTTAAAATTGAGTGTAAAATACATGTTTTCCTCCCCATTTGTGAGATGAACAAGTCTAATGCTAAATCTAATAAGAGATAAGTTAAGCGGGTTCTTCCGCTTAAAATGTTGAAAACGTCGATATCCAGTGCTTTATCTAGTGACATAGGCAGTTCTAATGTTGTTAAGGAACACGAAGAAATCTCTTGGGAACTTGTTACCAGCTGAAAGATAACGACATATAATAACGGAATAAGACGTCCAGAAATAAGAACTTGTGTGTGAGTGTGTCAACAGATGGATATCGTGACGCCGAGTGCCGTTTTTGACATACTGCTATCTTCGGAAACCATAAACCAAATTCAGAGTCACTTTTTGAGCCAACAATTTATGGTTTAATAGGCGTACAAGGAAGTCATGGGGTGTCCAGATAAGATAATTTAAAAAAATGACGTCGACATGTATACCAATAAAAATTAGATTTTACTTTAATACGAATTTATTTCTTTTTGTAATGAAACAATCAAATACCAATTTCTATACATTTTTTTTTTTAAAATACATATTGACTTTCTTATAGGTACAAGATACTAATGATCCAAAGTACACAAGGGCTTGATCAAAGATACATCATGATATTGTAACGCATAACCACATATCAATAAAACTGTTTAATATATAATTTTTGAAAGAAAAAAAATATATATATATATATATATATATATATATATACACATATATATATATATATATATATATATATATATATGTATATATATATATATAAAAGTGTATACCGGTTCGGTAGATGTTCCAAATCTAAATTAGACTCCTAGATCAGATCTCAGTGAGAGACTCATACATCACGTCTCTTCCAGACTTTCTATCGCAGTAGACGATCAAGAGAAGTGGGGTAACTCACATAGCAGTGGGGTAATGACCTCTATAAAATAAGAAAATCCATATTATAGCAATGATTTCCACCTTAGCAAACGGTCGATTTAACGATGTATATAAAATTTATAACATATATAAAACCTAGTATGACTTGAAAAAGTTCCCCCTTAAACTTTAGGTTTATTTTTATATATTCTCTTTTTTCTTATTGAGGGCATATTATACTGTCCTACATTTGCCATATAATGCAACATTTGTTATTTTAATAACTATATTACAAAATATAACATGAAGGATAAGATATAAAATTATGTAATTTTTTTGCAGGTATGGGTTTGAAGAATCCAATTTAATTTCGAGAAGTCTTCTTTAAGCTCAATATTTAGGTAAATATTGAAATTTAGGTCAGAATAGACTAGTTCAAAACGTTACAGTAATAAAAAAATAAATACCGAACTTTATTTAATAATTTTATTTTATGGTCTCAGAAGAATTTGTAAAAGTTTTATAAAATGTTAATAGTCATAATGAAAATATTGAACAATATTTATAACTTATAATATATTTAACTTATCTATAATTTATAACAATAATTACAAATTAGCATATAATTAACTTATCTATAATTTATAACAATGTTTAATAAATTATCATATAATTAACTTATCTATAATTTATAACAATATTTATAAATTATCTGGTTGGAAGTGTCAGGTGGTTGACTGTATTGAATATCAGATTTATATAATGTTTTTTTTTTTTGTTTTTTTTTAAATACAATTTTATTCTGGGACTTTTAGTCCCCTTAGAATAACAGAAATGATCAGTATTAGTACTATTTGTCTAGCTTATATACAGTGAATAATTAAGATAAGTTAAGTAGTAAAATAAAATAAAGGAAGTTTTAATAATTACAGGCATTTAAATCGTAATTAAATATAAATGTACGCCTGTCTACTAACAATAGACAATAACTAACAAACAATAGACATAATAATAATAATAAACATAAAACTATAAACAGTAAATATAAGATATAAACATAGAATGAATATATATATAACTATGGCACTTACATAAATGCGGAAGATTGATAGTTAAGGAGGTGGAGAAATAATTGATGCTTAAAGGAGGTTAAGGATGAGGATTTACGAATGGAGTGGGGTAAGGAATTCCAAAATGAAATTTCGGATTTTCATTCAAAGTATTAATTATATTATTAAATATAATATTAATTACTGCCCGTAACTGTCTGCACTGAAGATGACATTACATGTTTGAGTTGAAATATCAGCATGTAATGAGAAACTCAACTTAATGTAACAGACTGAAAAACCTAGCAATATAATATATTATATAATATATATTTATAGAATTTCTGATGATTTATTAAAATTATATTATATATTATCTTGATAAATTATCTGAAATTCTTATATTTTTATGATTAAGATAAAATTAAAAATGATATCCGTACCCTATTATTATTATATGCAATAAGAGATAAAATATGTGAATATTAAATATATATATATATATATATATATATATATATATATATATATATATATATATATATATATATATATGGATATATGTGTGTGTGTAATATTAATTCTCAGATGAAAATAACACTATTAGCGAGCCTTTATTTTTATATTTAAGGCATGGCCTAAATATATACATACATACATATATATATATATATATATATATATATATATATATATATATATATATATATATATATATATGTATGTATGTATGTATGTATGCATATATATATATATGTATATATGTATATATATATATATATATATATATATATATATATATATATATATATATATATATATATATATATTAAATTATTCAATTTTATTTTAGCCTACTTTATCTATGTAATTCTTAATTGTTTTCAAGTTTTCCGGGAGTTTGTTTATCTGCCTATCTTTCTAGTTTTAAATCTTCGAGGTTGTCTCTTATGAAATTTTTGGTTATCTTAAGACACCTGATAAGTCACTTCCAGTTGAAGTTTCTGAAATTCATTTTTTCACGTCCTTAAGACGCCATCCCTCGAAGGAACAAGAAAGAACAAATCCATTCCTTACTCACCGAGCATCTATTAGGAAAATTAAAAATATATTTTTGCTTTGAATTTTATTATTACTATTTAAACAGAAAACCAATTTATTTTTATTGCTAGCAATTATTATTATTGTCATAACTAAATTTATCAATTACTAGATAATAAATTAAGAGGGTTGTCTATTTAACGTAGTCCTGAACGTAGATTCGAAGATATTTCTTTGAAATTGGCTCCCTTGCTAAATATTTACAGAACTCTTGGGGCTACCAGAACTATAAACGAAGTTGCCCGATACCGAGAAAAATTTTCGTCGAAAAAATTTGTCACTAATCGGTGGTTTCGTTGAAAGTTCAGGTGGCCCCCCAAATAGTCCTAAAAATTACAATGGAACCCCGCTTATCCGCCCTGGTCAGGCCGAGGATATCGCCGATTAAGCGGGAGAGCCGGTTAATCCGATGTGTATAAAAGAAAAAAACTTTAATATCAATTAACACCGAATATTTGGTACAAATTAAAATACAAAAAAATTAATCTATATGCCATATGTGTAGCGATACATGATGAAGTTAAATTTATTAGGCCAATCAATTACAACTTTTAATAAAAACTGTATTTAGATAGCAGGTTTATTTTAAGTGGGGGGAAAATTTTAATAGTAGTTATGAATTCAGTTAATTATTTTTTTTAACCGAACTTTTATATCAGTGGAGTTTTGTTCGTTGTGACCGAACGGCGTTATATTTTCCTTTTACATTTGGGGGGGGGGGGGAGAGGGGAATAAATACAAAATGCGCTAGGTAGCCCATACAAACCATTCGTTATCCAACTTTTTAGATCATCGCTTACATGGTTCTGAAGTTGATTAATTCAGGAAAAGTTACTCCCATTTCCCACCGGAGACGACAAAGAAAATTCGCTATGAAAGTATTATGCTAGGGTTGGGCAAAACATTTCCATAAAATATTCGGAAAAACAGTCGGTCTGTTTGTAAAGGACTGTTTTTTTTTTCGGACGAAGGTCAAAAGTGGCGCTCTGTTATTCGATGTTTCTATGTAAATTTCGACCATCATATCGAAACTTAAAATCTCCTATTTCTAAAGAAAGTGATATAAATGCAAATAAGACCGAAATTAGTTTCGCTAAGCTGTCCCGATAAAAAACGGAAGAGTAGATGGAATAATTTTGGGAAATAAATTTTTATATAGGGGATTTATTGCAGACAGATATGGTAAACAAACTATTTGGTAAGCCTCGAAAAGTTTCATTGAGGTCCTTAGATTATTTTAAGTGGATATGAAATTTTTTTTCGGTCTTTCGCCCTGAGATCGAGTGCTTAAACAGTGCTAAGTCCTATCTTACAAAGTTCTCTATTTACAAGTTTCGCCATCATTCTTTGACTTACAAGTATATCTGCGCCCGTTATGAAGAAGTAGATAAGCCAAGTTCATTATTTATTTTTTTACATTTTAAAACTCAAGGCTAATACCCAAAATCGTGTAATGCAGTTTACAATTTAATGATTCCTTTAATAATACGTTTATCATATTAAGCGACAATTTGATGTTTTTCAACTGAAATATTTATGATGATATCGTTTTTAAATGATTTGACTCGTCTATTTTTTCCCCATTGCCTTAAGTATTATAAAACGACGCTTCTAGGGTGTATATTATAATAAAAATGGTGTATAAGTACACCTCTTTCTAACATTTATATTAAAATTGTTATTAGTGTTATTGTGATAAATTTTATCTTTCTTATATTAATATGTTATTAAAAATGATTCAACTTTTTTTTCCCCCGTTCAGAACTGTTAAAGTGTTCTATGAGACGAATTTGTGACAATAACTTTAAAAAACAATTATTATCTTTACAATCCAATGATTTACAAATATAGATACCATATGAATTAAAATGATGTTCCACGCTAAATGTGCCTATTATAAAATGCTTTGAGCATATTTATGAAAAGAATAAATAAAAGCGTCAGGAGCTTCGTCATTAAGGTTGTTTTTTTTTCTCAGTAGAATACAAAATTGAAAATATATTGAAAGGGGGTGGGAGAAAATTTTGATATTCCTCAAAAACGCTTCTCTAAATTAATTCACATCAATTTTCTACCTTTTAAGTTAATTCGGAGAAACTGCAAAGGCGCGCGAAAACTTAGAAACCTCGGAAAAAGCTGTTGATGTAATAGTCGCCGAAAATTGTACTGAAATTTACCTCCACTTCTATGGTAATTCTATGTCTAGAAAAAAACGTATATACCGAATTTCAGCGATATATATATATATAATCGAATTCATAGAATTGTCCAAATGTAGCATGGTGAAAAAAAAAATATAAATATATATATTTATATATATATATATATATATATATATATATATATATATATATATATATATATATTTCTAACTTACAGTATGAATCTACTGACTAATTTGTCTTAGTTTAATCTTATCTTTAATGCTTCATTTTTTTATGTAGAAATCTATAAAAATCCTAGCAATAATCCTACTTGTATGTTCAAAGTATGCCATTTTATTTTTCTTTTCATGCTTCTTTACGTTTTTTTATTTTATATTTTTATTTATTATTTATTCCTTTCTTTTATCTTTTAATTTTTAAGTATATTATACATTAATTTAATTTAAAATTTAAACTGAACATCTTATACATATATTATGCTGTTCTGCATAGAATATGTAAACTTAGTAAAATATCTGATGTGGACAACACGTGACTTCCTTGTACGCCTATTAAACTATAAATCGGTAGCTCAAAACGTGATCCTGAATTTGGTTACTAGTTTTCGAAGTAGCAGTATCTCAAAAATGACATAAATCTATTGACACACACACAAACACAAGCTCTTGTTTCTGGAGGTCTCATTCCGTTATTATATTACGTTTTCTTTCAGTAGGTTACAAGTTCTCAAGAGATCGCTTCGTGCTCCATGACAACATTAGAACTGTCAATGTCACTAGATAAAGCATTGAAAATCGACAGTTTCGACATTTTATTTATTAACTATTTATTTAATATTGAGTGCTTTAATGTTTTCTTTAAGCATATTGCCTATTTTTATATTTACTTATAATTAAATATTTAATATGTTTAGTTAAATATGATTAGTTTAGCTTATTTATATAAATTTAAAATTACACAGTAGAATGGATTTCATTGGGGTCTTTATAAACATATGGAGACGATGTAATTCTTTTTTTTTTTACACACCTTAAAATGCATAAATTATATCTTTTTTTTCATTGGATTATATTTTATTTATTCATTTTATTATTAGTATTTTTTTAGATCAAGTAAGATTTACCTACAATTTTTAATTAGGGATTGATAAATTATTTGCCACTTCAATAATTTGGTTTTTATTGAAAACTAGTTTCGAATGTTATATAATTCATCTTCAGTTCTAATAACACGCAAAAATTCAAAAATAAGCCATTCAAAATACAGTTTGATAAATTAAATGCAATATAAAATTTTATTTGGTCGTGAGTGTGGAAAACGGATGGAGTTGGACAATCAACTGCACAGTTTTTCACACAGATTTTAGACTATGCTATATTAATAATTATTAAATATTTTAGTCAGTATATACAGTGTTCTTAAAATTGATTGTATAAAATAATTTTTTTTTAAATATTGATATGAATAACTTATAATTTTGATTATTTTTTTTACTAATAATTATGTTAGAAAATACTTATGAATATTAATTATGACTAAATAAACGTTTTTAGTGTATTTATAATTTCTAACACGCATAAAATGCCCACTATTTTATATATATTTTGGAGAGGGGGTAAAGATTAAATTATTTTATGTTTTGACTATTGTAGAGCCTCAATTTATAGCCCCATTAAAGCATGTTTGGGTGAAAACCTTGATATCGTCTTCACTCCAAGCACTCCAGCTGTTCCAATTCAGCGGTTCCTGTACCATTTGGAGTGATCGTCAGGTCTAACCTTTAGAGCGGGCCAAATCTAGCAGAGAGATCAGACATCTGAGAGAACTGTCATATATGTCTGAGATCTCTCTCTAATTGAGTGAGAGACTCTCCGATCCTCTCTCTCTCTCTCTCCCAAGTGGGCCCTACACTCAGTGAGTACCCTGCGACCACGAGAGCACTTAGCTCTCTGATACATCGCAAGCCTCAAAGGGAATTTCATCGTTCAATATTTACTTTACAATTTTTTTTATTTCACTTGTAGTATGTTTCGTCCTCAAGATTATTGAAACGATTCCGATAATATATTCGATAACTCTTAACAATAGATATTTTGGGAATAAAATGAACATCTGTGATTAATCAAAAATTTCCATTTCAAAATAGAAGCAGTTATTTTTAGAAAATTTACGAAGCAATTTTTTTTTTAAATAAGCTGAAATAATTTTTTTTTAGAACAGAAAATTTGCTTTATTCTGAGACTAGGTCCCTTCAGAATAAAAAAAATGATCAAATAAAATAAAACCACATCTGACCAAAAAACTAAAATAGTAAAAGTAAATAAATTTTTATATCAATTACAATAGAAATATATAAACAAAAAATGAATTCTTCTCTTACTAAAAACGTGCACGCATCGAACAAAAACGAAAAAAAGTAAAAAGCAGAAAACAAAAATTATAAATAAATTGATACTTAGACATTGAAAACAATCATAAACCAGAAATTAAAATTTCTTGCTTATACAGCATGTTTTTGGAACGTAGAGAAATTGGAAAAGATGGAATTTGAATGAGGATAGAGAAGGAGCATGACGGATATTAGAAGAGAGGGAATTCCAGAAGATAGTGGAGCGGGCAAGAAAGGAACGTTCGAATGTTTTGGTTCTGTGGGAGAGGGTATGCAGGTCAGAAAGTCGCGATCTTGTTTCCTGTGAGTGGACAGATGATTTGAATTGTAAGAGTCTGTAGATGTAGGAAGAGTGCTGGGAGTTGATGGTCTGGTAAAGGAATGATCCAAGGAAATATTGTCGGCGGGTAGAGAGAAAGAGCCACTTTAACTTGCCATAAAGATGGAACACTTGGGACTGCCTCAAGGTACCGAAGACAAATCTTAAAAAGCAGTTCATGACTCGCTTCAATCTGTCTTCGAGTACAATCGAGAGACGACCACATACCACACTGCCATGATTTTTGCTAATAATTAATTTTGATAATTTCTGTTACACAGGAATTAATTGGGTCACATCGTGTTTGTTATCTTTTTAGCTCAAATTCATAATAAAGGTTTGTTTTAATGATGTAGTGAAAAAACAGAAATAATATGATTGGCAGCGTTTATGCCAATCATAACCTTGCAACATCAGTTGAAGAACTGTAGTAAAGAGTGGAAAATGCTAGTCGATCCATCGAGCCATTAGCGAAGAGTAGCTAAGAAGAGCCAACCTTTGCATCGTCGAAGAGGGTAGGCGGTTTGAACATGAAATGTAGGTTCACCAACCTCTGGTTGTATGTAGTATGGATTTTTTTATTATTAAAAATGGCTAACAAAATGCATTATTTTTTTTAAACTTTGTACCATAACTTTGTAATTTATTGACCAATTTAAATTCTGGTTTCACCATTGAATTCAGTTTCAAAAATCCGTTAAAACGATGTATTGGTGTATTTGAAATTTTAAAGTTGTACTGAATCTGAGAGACCCCCTTTATTTTTTTTTTCAAAAACAGGTCTAAATTTTAAACTAGACTGAAAAATATTAAATACGTATTTTTTATTTTTTTTTATAACGTAATCGATTTTAAGAGAAATTCAGCGGGCCATTTAAAAAGGACACCCTGTATATGTATATGTATTTGTATATACATAAATGTAACTTCACTGAATATATAAATTTTATTATTCTTATCATTCATGTAGTATGCCTCTAAGGCATGGACAAGTATAAAATAATAAACAGTCCTTATGTGGGCTACCATGTAAGGAAAAGATGTAATACCTAAAAGATGTATATGTATATACCTATATATATATATATATATATATATATATATATATATATATATATATATATATATATACGTATAAATACCACCCATTTCATTCTATGCATTTTTTTTTAAACAAATAACTCATTAGTATTTCGAAACTATTCCAAAACAATATATTCTTAGTTTTTTTTTTGCTTGAGATGATGTTTCAGCCATATATAGGTCATGTTTAAATATAAAAATGATGGCTTGCTAATAGTGTTATTTTCATTAGAGAATTAATATGTTTAGCATATTATTACATATATGCGTACATGCATATATTCAATCAAAACTGGGCTGAGGTCTGTTCTCAGCCTTATAAATGATGTTAAGGATGAGGGAATTCATATTGCAAAGTGTAAACAACCTAATAATTCAATTCCCTTTCTGTTGGGAGTAAGGATTCGTTTATATGAGACGTTTTTCTTAGCTAGATATTCTTTTTTCGAATTATTTTCTCTCATTATATCTAAATAAATAAACACCTTTTAATGATGATATCAATCACTGCTAAATAGTTATATCCGTTGTAAGTATTAATAATCTTTAATGCTATCAAAACTTTTTTAAATAAAACAATATGTGCTAAATGGTAAAAAATATCTTCCTGTTTTATATTAATTGTCTGAAGTTGATCATAAGTCAGTCCATAAAAAATAATTTCCGTAACGTTACCAATTAATTGTTAATGGATTGCTGTTAATGTTTTAATTTCCTAATAAAGTGCATTGGGCATTTTCAATACACGTATGTGTAATATTCCTAAAAAATATCTATCGGGTTTGTTTTCTTCAAGTATTTGAATTATATTTTTTTACTAGAATTGGATTTGTGAAGTGAACACAAAATAAACATATTTGGAAAGTCAGAATTGCTCCTCTTTTATTTATTATTTGTTATATATTTTTTACGTTCCTACCTTTTTATTTAAATTTCGAGAAAAGTATTTATAATATTAATCATTTCCTTCATTCCTTTGAAGTACTTGCATGAATGAAATGCATTCCATTGCACACATACAATATATATATATATATATATATATATATAGTTCCCTCCACCTTACAGATAACCGATAAAAGAAAAAGATTGGGGGACTACTTCTCTAAGGTTTGCGGTTTAAATATTTCGAACCCATTAGGATTTTCCATTTCATAGTAAAGTTTGAACCTCAAATTTGTCAAACCTCAAGGGGTTTGATCTGAAAAAAATCTGTTTGCCAAATACCGGAAGGAGTTGCTGAAATTCGCCGCCTCAATCAAACTGGAATACAAATTTACACAAGACTCAAACCTGGATTCCCACCATATTTTGTTTGTGGTGGTTTAGATTTTTTTTTTTTTTAATTTAATTTTGTTATTGTTATTTTACACAATTGTATACTGATTTACTGTTCTTCTAATAATGTCTGTTATTTAATTGTATATTACATACTATTGGTTTATATGTTATTATTATTATTATATATTTTGCATATTTTTTGTTTGCATTATTTAGTATAATTGTAAAATTATTATGCTGTTGTATATTCCTCAATTGTATTATTTTAGATTAATTGTCAATTTTTTCAAGTTTAGTTTAATACTCAATATTTTTGTTACATATTGTTACTATATACTTCATTTATTTATTAGTTTTATTTAATTTAATATTTTGTTAATTTTGTTTCGTTTATTTGTTTCTTGTTTTTTCTTTATGCTTTATTCTTTTGTGTATTGCAGTGTTTATTTTTCAATTATATTTTTCTATAATGAATGTTCTTACCAAATATTACTAAAATATTACTATACAGTTAGTATGCCTATAGTGGCATGGAGTCTGTAAAAATTTACAAATACACGTCTCTTCCATAGGATTAATATGGAAGGGAAAATGAAAAAAAAAAAAACCCTTAAGTGGTTTAATTTTGCAAATTTGAAAAAAAAAAAACAAAAAAAAACTAAGAATTTAATCACGCTCGCAAAACTATCTTATAAAATCACTTCAGTCTGCTAATTAATATCCGAAATATTCCTCAATCAGAATTTAATTCCGCCTCCTCATTAAGTATGAAATAGCGAAGGTAAACACTTTCCCTAATTTAAATTCATCATTTTGACTAATTACCCTGTCAAATAGAACCCAAATCAAGATTGTAAACAAGCCTAGGATCGGGTCATTAAAATCGAAGATAGTAATATTTCCCAAGTATCCTTAATATTCTGGCAAACATTTATTATAATGGCTTTTTTTTTTTCATTTTGAGCGAAATTTCAGATAATGCGATCGTAGAAAAGAGTACATTTAAACACCATGGAATAATTTTTTATTTTATGATGTTGTGGGGGTGAATTCTGCAACTAGGTAACTTATAGGTACCTACAAATAGGTAACTTGAACCCATCGAAGGAAGAAGATATAGTAAAACTTCGTTATAACTCTCCCGTTTATAAAAACTTTTTCCTCGTTCCGGGTCCCAACTGGTGGTTTTTCTATGAAACTTTCTTGGTTATAACGATCCCACTTATCGGTTATAACGCTCCGAATGGAGTTTTTAATTCTTTTTTTTGCATTTATAAAGTTCTGATTTGCAAATATGATTGAAGTTTTCAATTCAGAAGGAAACAGTAAAGCGGTAAAAAAAAAAAAACAGTGTAATATATTCCACGAACGTTGAAAAGTTTTTAGTTTTACGGATATGGATCCGATTTTTGCCTTAATTGCTCTGATTTCGCGTTTAAGAAAATATGTCGTAGTAATGTTTTTCGATTAAAGAAAAAATCGATTTAATTAATGAGTTCGACAAATCTAATTCAAATTAAGAAGATTTTGCGGCGTCTAAAAACATGAAATGAAGAATAGGAAGTTTGGAACGGAATCAGTGAAAAAAAGGGTATTTGAACTCGTAACAGTCAATTCATAGATTTTTTTCATGCTCTTCTCAAACGAAAGTTTTGAACATATAAATAAATCAAAAAATGGCTGATTTTAAAAGTAGGTACTTTATGTTGCCTTAAGCCAACAAATAATAAAATAAATAAAAATCGATTATTACTTTAAACCATTAACATAAAAAATGTAGATTTAAATGTTTTTATTATTTTTAGTTAAAATACATTAAAAAAAAAAAAAAAAATTAGGGTAAAACTTCTACAAAGCTGCTGGTGGGCGTGGCCTCTATACAGGTCGGTTAATGTTTTTAGCACTGTCTGTACATCAATTGTCTGTTGAGGAGGGGCATTGACGATCACTTTCTTTGTTATTTATACATTTAATTTTTATCTTTCTTTTGAAAGATCATTGATCACAAATGTTTTTTAATCTTTGGGCGGGGATATCAGTCTGAACGAATTTTAGCTGGTTTTTATCTACTTGTTTATACTTTATTCGCATTTTTGATTTATAATTTTATAAGCTGTTTTATTGAAATTAAGAATTTATGGCTTACGATTCGTGTGGTTATAAATTTTTTTTTTCTATAACGCAGCATGGTTATATTTATAGTGGGTTATTTCTTTTTGTTTTAATTCTTTTAGTATTCATAAATATATTTTAATTATCTTTCATTTTATTCCTCTTAATTTGTTAGCATTAAACTTTAACAATTTATTAAAACGCATAAAGGGCCTGACATTATATATACATCACAACCAGAATCCATAAATGAAGATCTCATTTTAGAATTAATAGATGCCTTATTATAAATTATAAAATTTCTGAAACCAGTTATAAATCGTTTACAACCTATAAATTTCGTAAAATAATTATAAAAAACACCAAAAATGTCATCATAAATTGCTAATATTGATAAAATATATTAAATAATATTATAAAGTTGGAGTGATTGGATTCTGGATTTCGATATCTAAGGCTAACCTCATTCGGAGCAGATTCGGCATTCCATGTAAAGACCGTGCAAATAACATTAGCCTGTCAAGAGACAACGCCCACCGGTAGTTCTCCGGAACTTTTACCAAAATTAGTATTTTTTTTTAATGATTTCCCGGTTATAGCGCTCTTTTTCACTGTGCCCTTGGAGAGAGAGCGTTATAATGAAGTTGTACTGAACTTCTCCAGTTATGGAATGGATTTTTTTTTCCGGATGATCAACTTATCTATTTCTGAAAAGGATACATTTTTGGATCGAACAGTTGCCTAGTTTTAGTATATTGTGGACTTAAACGAATGGAACCTTTCTTTGCAATTACCCATATTTCGCACGATCTGTAGTTACCCAGTTGTGGAATTCGCACAACGATATAACAGAGGGTAGATTGGCGGGGCACGAGTCTCGAAGCAGTCAATTCATCAGAATGTCTCTTCGAAGCCACAAATACCATAAGAGACCATTAAGAAGACAAAATAATAAATGGAGAGATTGAATCAACAGAGCAACAAGAACAGGCCACTCTGTTTTAAACGTTCGTTGAAGCGATAATCGCTGTTTTAAAAGTTCATTTAGAAGCTATATTTAGAGCTGAACTACGCAAATCCAACAAATGGTATTCATCGGTACACATTTAACCTAACTCGTGTGTCATTGTCTTGAACAAGCTAATAGATCAATGGTGATATGCAGTTGTCCGGTAGTAATTTGCTAAGTATCTTCTTATAGAACAGGACTACCAAGCCAATAAATAAATATTTTATAGCATTAGTACATATCCATAATATGGAAATGCAAATGTATTATAGGACATTAATGATTCAACCTCATGAATATAAGATAACATTTATTCAATTAAAATAGAATACTCACATATTGACGGTCTGATATTGTTTACAGGTCAGTGTCATGGTGTAATAATTTAATATATATTTTTGTTTAAATAATTAAACATGTATTTAGACATGCTGATCTAAAACATAAATTAAAAAAAAAACTTCTGAGGCAGACAAGAGAGAAATGATTTATTGAAAATCAATGCTGCCCAAATACGGTTTCTACAATATTCAGCGTATTGATACAAAAAAAATGTATATATATATATATATATATATATATATATATATATATATACAATTTACATTTCTTTCTTTTTTTTCTTTCTTGCTTGCTTTTACCTTTTATCAGATAATCACTCATCTA